>JAMKCH010010266.1:0-167043 GCA_023653785.1 Ophioderma brevispina | reverse complement strand
TTAAACAAACTCGT
Source organism: Ophioderma brevispina (assembly GCA_023653785.1). Lineage (NCBI taxonomy): Eukaryota > Metazoa > Echinodermata > Ophiuroidea > Amphilepidida > Ophiodermatidae > Ophioderma > Ophioderma brevispina. The sequence continues at coordinate 167,029 of JAMKCH010010266.1, read as the reverse complement.
CTTTCAGGAACAAATTGATATTTTCTTTGGGAAGTTGATTGTATAAGCGTTAGTGCCCTCTAAATTGTTTAGATTATGTTAAATTTTATGAGTATATTACCCATTTAACTTAATTCGTTTCAAGTTTGGTATATATTTTAAGCGTGTACATTACTTTAAAAGATAGGAACTATATATGTAATGAGAAATTTAAGAAAACGAGAAAAATGTGGTTGTTATAAAATTGTATAGACCACTTTTATCCTCCAAAACCCTTTGAGTTATGAAACATTCCAGTTACATTTTAAATATTTTCTGAGCTCAATTTTTGAACAGTTCTAGCCAATATTTATTGTGTGTTACAACATGCATGCTATTTATTAATTTTTATATAACATGCACTACAATGTTTGTGTTCCTTCTAACGTATTTACTCCTGAAATTTATGTTTTCCCCCAAAATGAGTTAAAACATATTGGCGACTAATTAAAGATATTAATTTTAAGGAGCCAAATTTGTAAGAGGTTGTAATTTTCTGAATTTGTTGGTCATCGTGGTCAGTCTGCGCTATATTTTACAACAAACGATAACGCAATAGTGAATGTTTCCCATTTTAACCGCTTATGGAAGTCGTTTGTATACAAATTTGCATGGTTTGTAACATAAACACAATGCAGTAAACATAGTCATCGTCGTCGTCGACGTCTTCATCATCATCGTCATCATCGTCGTCGTCGTCGTCATCGTCGATCAGTAGCATCATTGTCGTCGTCAAGCTCGATTTTTCCTTATTCATCGTTCTTTGCCAACATCATCACCGCCATCGTTATTCTTATCATCGTGGCATCATCGGCATCATCATTTTAAAATAGTAAAAACCCGTAGTATAGTAATTTCACCATACCAACATTAGAAATCAACGGGTTTCATGCAGTCGAATACGTACATTCGACTCCTTTGAACACAGCGAATCAAACATTTGGGTTTTGACAAACTGTCAATCACATTCAGTGGCCATTTTGAATAAGAATAATTTTAGTACTGTCGTCAGTTAGTAACCATTCATGTATTTAACATACACCACTTAAAATAGCCATTTCCTTTTATTACAGTTAATTACACGCATTCATATGTAACTCAAACTTTCAAACGCCGTTTTCTCAGAACTCGCATTTATGCTGATTCGACAGTATGCAGAACCCACGACGCATTATATATATATATATATATATATATATATATATATATATATATATATATATATATATATATATATATATATATATATATATATATATATTCGGGATACAAATACCATCTAAATTATGGATTGATTGTGGATGTTATTGAAGGACAGATGCAGTTTACCCCGGCCCTGTATCACAGACTGCGATTTTTTAAAAATCTAAATTGGTATTGCGCGAGAGATTAACGTTTCAGTCCCTCATGTGTGTAAATGAAACTAAATCTCAAATATCTCCGGAAAACAAAGAAGTTATATAGATGTTTTTGCATCAGAGGGTCCGTTACTATGTTTTGCTTTGAATATCTATCGGGTCTGAACCTATAGAACCTGGCGAGAAAATTCAATATTTTTTCCATAATGCTTTTCGGTATTTTTCCAGTCTTGAGAATTTTCAAACACTGGTTTCAATTAACGCCAACTATTTTTTTTTCAATGTTAGAATCAGGATTACGTACTTACCGGATCGCCGTAGTAGTCCACTCAATCTACAGTATGGCCTGGACAAAATTGCTACAGAAGGTTTTCTTGCTGTAACTTGTTGTACAAACCCTACCGAACAACATATCAGAAAGGTAGAAAAAAGGAAGAATGGCAAGACGTGCTAATTTGCATAAAACCTATGTGCCAGTTTTGCCTATATTTTGGTTATTATACAATATATTAAAAGGTGACGACCCGATTTAAGTAAATAAAGTTTTCATCTTGATAGAATGGTCTTCACCCCTAAACTCCATCTGTAGAGTTTTGCGCTGATATTTCAACCCGTTTTCATGTGAAAGCTAAAAACATTATTTTCTTAGCCCTATGTGTAAAATTAATATCGGTCGACCAAAATGGGGTACATTTTCGCTTATAACTTCCAAACCAAATATCCTTTAGCCCTAAGATTTCACATTTTTGGCATTTAGATGTAGGCTGACTTTACCTGCAGCATTCTCAAATGATGCTTTGTAGTAGATCTTGTGCAGCACATGTCACATCCCCTGTTTGAGCTGCGTAGTCAAGGTCTAGAAAGCTTGACCGCCTTTTTATGCTGTTGTCCTATACCTATTACCCAGGCTATTATCAAATGACCCCCTTTTTAAAATGTTCACATGCTCAATGACCCCCCATTTTCTTCTTTCCTGCTATCCACTTTTATCACAAGTTTGCTTATCCACTTTTTAAAAGAATTTGAACACCCAAATTCAAAATTTTCGCAGCTTACGTGCACATTGTTAATAATTTTATAATTTCATGGCAGCAATTTTATAATTTCATGGCAATTTGAACTCTGGAAAGAGGCACTTCCTATTTTAACTTCAGGTTTTAACATCATTGGTCCCCTTCTTAGAGTTTCATACTGGATGACCCCATTTTTATTCAGCTAATGTACCGAATGACCCCGTATTTTTGGGTACATTTTATCTGAAAGGACCCGGGATCCGGAAAGGGACACCTCTGATAATAATTTGCTAATAAAGATCTCCCCATCCCGATTGCAGTAGGACAAATCATCTAGAATAACAAAATTAATTGGCGGGGAGAAGGAAATTGCGGCCATCGTGAATAATGACCATCACTGTCCACTTTTTAACATATCCAATTGCAAACGTGCTACACACCTTGCAGGCATAAGCCATGAAAAACATGTTCAAATACCAAAAACAAAAAATGGAAAATTCCCTAAACATGCATTATGAAGCTTATATACCTTTGTCGAAATATGGGCGTCTACGTCCACGTAAGATAATGCAAAGTAGCATGTTGCCGAGTCCTTTTTCTAACCTTTTTGATATGTTGTTGGGAGATACAGCAAGAAAACCTTCTGTAGCAGTTTGGCCAGGTGACCTAGTATTTTTCATAGATGTAGTACCTTGTACCAATTCATAGGAACATGCTTGCAAACCGTTAGCTTTATTCTCAAGGACCAGTGATGGGAAGAGTAGTCGTATGCGTCGTCGAGGAACGGAGTACCCAAGGTCTGTAATGGCTCCTATGCTGTTCAACCTGTAGTATCAGCGATTTACCTAAAAACAACATCTAGACAATATGGCCACGCCGACGAATCTGCCCTCCTCCACTCGAGGACAGCAACTGGACAGAAGTAGAAGTACACTTACTACAGACATGGCCCTACTAGCAGCATATCTCAAGACCTGGAAACTGAAGCTGAGCGAAGCCAAGACCACCGCTTATGCCTTCCACCTCAACGCCAAAGAGGTCATCGCCAGCTTCAAATTAACATCAATGGAGCGCCTCTGCCATACAATTCTACACCAACATACTTGGGAGTGAAGCTTGACCGGCAGCGTACTTACCGGCAACCTCGAGTCCAATTTCTATGCGCCAAGGTATCTTCGAGGAATAACTTCCTATGCCGACTTGCTGGATCCTCATGGCGGTGCACAGCCAAACGAACCTACGCGCAACTGCCTTGGCTCTGGTCTACAGCACTGCTGAATATACCGCCCGGCATGGTACAATAGCTCTCACACAAGGAAAGCTGGGGACACAGTACTCAACGAGACCTTGAGAAACCATCATGGCTGCCCTTCGTCCCTACTCCATCTGAATTCTACCAGTGCTTTCAGCATGGCACCTGCAGTACTTCGGATAAACACACACACATCAAATAGTGAATAATAGTGGAATAAGGCCTGCTGGACAACAAGCACATGCTGCATAACACTGTCAAAGAATCACACCAATCGGTAGACAGAGACTGCGCTCTCCCCGCCGACCCCGTTCGCCGACACTCTGCTAAACTCTCCAGTTCCCCTTTTCAACATCTTACAACATGGAATAATGCCTGGCTAGATACCCCAAAGACCAGATCAACTCTCTAATGGGGCACCTTAAACCGGAATCGCACAGGAGTCTGTCGCTTCAATAGCAATAGGCACCATGGGTGCTGCGGCCATCGCCACCCTGCAATGTGGTTCTCCCTCACAGACGGCGGATCAAATTCTCAGTGAGTGCCCCTACCTTTCGGCCACCGGTGGACACCAGGGGCGGAATCCAGAATTTGAAAAAAAACGTCAAAAATTACCGAGGGCTGAAGGCTGAAACTTGTCAAAAATGGTGCGGATTTTGCAAGATTTGCAGAAATTACAGGGGGCGCGGCCCCCTCCGCCCCCCCCCTAGATCCGCGCCTGCCCCGACACAGATCCCCCCAAACCCCAACCATCAACAGTGAGTTGGCTCCAACGCATAAACATATTTAGCTGCTTTGACCCTCATAGCAAGAAGAAGAAGAAGATAGATTGAGGTGGACTATAGATGCAGTTTGTACAAAAATATCATTTGTACATTGATTCAGCTGAATCGGTTCATGTTTTAACAAGTACATTAGTCCCTCAGCTGCCATCGATTACTCACGTGTCTGGTTGCAACATTCTGACATGTTCTATCTCACCAGAATTTTGCTGTAGAATTCGGGAAAATCATTTCTTACTTCACACCACTCGCTGGACATGCCCTTTTTTTTACCACAATGACACATTTTTACACGGAAATCATCAAACTTTGTAATGTTTTTTTTTTTTTTTTTTTTTAAAAAGAAGCATAAAATTGGTATTGGATAAGCTCTTGGAGTATTTTTGGTGTCAGAATGAAAGGTACTTAATAATTATTGATGATGATCAACGTAAAGTAATTACACATATCAACAAAAATTAGGTAAGAAATGGCTAATTTTGGTGAAAATATCTCCCCTTTTTTATCATTTTTAAGGATTTTTAATTTTTCAATGTCGTGGAATTGAAATTATTGATTGAAACCTTAAACTTTACATAGTTATTGTAAGAAGGATAATATTCTTTTCAAATAGAAAGCCCTTTTCACTGGAACAGTGAAAAAAATAAGGTGGCAATGCACTTTTTTTACCAAAAATAAAAACCTTAATTTTTACACAAACATTCTCAAAATGTGTAATTTGGGCCATAGAAGACCATTTGACAAAGCCATTGATGTAGTTTTGGTGTCAAATAAAGGTAATTATTATTCGGTTATGATCAAACCTGTAATTGAGTGGCACATGCCCTCACGAAGATAGTACAAAGGGCTAAATTGTGGTGAAAATCCTGTTTTTATCATTTTATGGATTTTTCGTTTTTCAAATGTCATGGAATTTGATGTTATTGATCAAACCTAAGTTGAGTAGTTAGTGTACAGAAGAAATATTTTTCTGAATATAAAAGAACTTTTTTTAAAAAAAATGGAAAGAAAGTGAAATTTAAGGTGGAAATGCACTTTTTTTCCCAAACCCTATTTCTACAAAAAAAATTCTCGAATGTGTATTTTGCCCATAGAAGACGTATTTGACGAGCCATTGGTATATTTTTTGGTGTCAATTAAGGTATTATTATTGATGATGATCAACTGTATTGAGTGCACATGTCAATCACAATATAGGTAAAATGAGGCTAAATTTGTTGATAATCATGTTGGTTTTTTTATAATTTTAGATTTTTTTCAATGCTGTTATTGATTGAAACTCTAAATTTGAGTTTTGTAAGAAGCAATACTCTTCTCTTCTGATATCAAAACCCTTTTTTCCAATGGAAAAAGTGAAATTTCAGTTGGAAATGCAATTTTATACCAAAAAACCGTTATTTGTATACAAGAAGTCTCAAAGTGCGTATATATATATGTCGGAGAAGATGCATGCACCAAGCCATTGATGTATTTTTTGGGGTCAAAGAAAACTATCGGTGATGATCCATTGAGTGCGCATGCCATCCACAATAGGGTAACAAAGGCCAATTTGGTGAAAATTCATTTTTTCTTTCTTAATCATTGTTTTTTTTTTTATAGATTTTAATTTTTCAAAGTCTTGGAATTTAATGTAATTGATGTAATTTAAAGATTGTGTAAGAAACAATATTCTTCTAAATAAACCTTTCTTGGCAAAGAATGAAATTTAGGTCGAAACTTGATTTTCCTTTCCTAAAAACCTTATTTCTACACACTAAAAAAACAAAATCTCAACAAATGCGATATTTTGTTCATATAGATGTATTTTACATCCTCATTATATCAATATTATTTTTGGGTGTCAAAATGAAAGGAAACTTAATACGTGATCCTGATTTGTCATTTCAATCGCCATTGCAATGGATGGAATGATTTCGGTAGCAAGACCCATTTCCAGCTAGCACATTAACACTGACTGCAATCCTACCAAAGTATGTTAGGTTCTCCATCTTTGAAGTTTTCATTCCACCTAGTCCTAGTCACATTATCAGAGTACAAAGTACCATCAGCTGGAATGAGTGAATACTTCGAAAAATCACGAGTTAAATTTAAAAACTATATAAATGCACAGTGAAGTGGTAAATATATATATTCCACCTCATAGAGATATGCATTAGAGCGCATGTATTTTCACACTGAATTTTAATGTTTACAAACCTGTTTATTGGCAATTAAATTAGTTTACGCAGCATTTTTTAAATCTGAGAACCGGAAGTTGAGCTGTTACCGAAAAACTTGAATTCATATGCTAATTTGATGTTGCCAAACTGTAAATGAACGCAGGGGCGGCGCCATTGTAAAATCATAGGCGGCAAAACAGTAACAAACGAATTAGAACTAATATAGGTAAAAATACCTAGTTTATATGCAGTTTTATGCTTACCTACCCCTGTTTTTTCATGAATTTGAAACTCTCAAGGGGAGCCGCCCCCTTGCAACCCCTGGCAAAACCGCCCCTTAATGAACGCACAATAACTTGAGAATCAAAAGAGTCAATTTGAGCCACTACCTCACTTCCTACTCCATAATATTTCCGATATTTTAGCAGTAGCGAATATTGAAAGGGTGAACCCACTGCTGGAAGCTACAATAAGATATATTGCAGAAAGACACTGCCAAATGGACTTAATCCGAAGGTTATTATTATTTCCCAAACTTTGTCATTTTCAGTGAAGAAATGAAACTCCGTCAAGAGTATGCATGACAACTCCAACCTTGTGTTGACAAAAACAGCTGAACAATCAATCAAAGATGATATCCAAACAAAAAGTCGGAGCGTTAAATAGGATGCAATCTCCACCAGAGAAGATGATAAGAAGGAGATGGCTCGATTTTGCCATCCGATTACCCAGGATACTCTCTTCAATTGCAGCTCACTGTTAGGAAACTTCAGGGCCACTCGATGTGGACCTTTGAAGTATGTGTTCAAAACCAACGCCTTCAAGCTTGGCCGTTCGGGTCAGGTTTCACAACAGTAATTTAATTGACACGCTCCCACTAACATGCTTCTTAAATTTTTCCACGAAAAGATCTCTGGCTGGCAATGAACTCCGCGGTTGTTTCGACTATTGTTATTTCTTTTAAATCGTTGCGAAATATTGAGGCATCAGTGGACTTTTTAACGATAAGAAACACGCAAAATCCGACCCTTTTTCGGTAAGCTATCATTGATTTCACCAGGTTTTGGGTCAATAAAAGATCTTATTATTTTAGCCTAATTACCAATATCGTTTTTCCTTTGAAATGATCTGATGAATGCTTCTAGATAAATGCATTTTCAATACATCTCAAATACTTTTTTTGTGTCAGACAGTGTCCAAGTGCCACAATACTTTGAAAATTTGGGGTCAATTTTGTTTATAACTGATGCAGGCGATTACTTTCGCTGTACTACTGGTCACACCATAGTGTATAGACCTGTGCAAATACCAATTGAAACTGGTAATTGTGAATGTTTCTGGGAATTTAATGACATGTTGTGTATGTTCGCCAGCAAGTACGTAAGTCTTTGTCCATCGTTCGATTTAAGAGCCGATTGAGATGATAGGCGGTTTAAACGGTTATCTTTTTGAAGTAGCAGTCGAACCACCTCCTGCTTTCTCATCTCTCTGATCTCACAGACCCTGACTCTGGCAGAGATCTTGTCGGTCACTGCGGACGCATTTCCAATGTGCTCCAAGACTTGCTTCTTTGCTGGAAGTGGCTTCTGCCAGGGTTTTGTTTTTTTTCTCAATGCTAAGATTGAATATGACTGCAGTGATGATCAAGCAATCATCACTCCTATTTTCAAGAATATCGGAGGCTCAAGAGAATGGCATTTAAAATCCTTGACTTGTTGTGTTGTCGGATAGGAATTCCTTATCACGTCAAGGTCAAGTATGAATGCCCGTAGTATCTCTGCCACATCTGACAATCGGGACGTCTCTCCAGTCTACAAAACTTGAATTCTTCAGAACTTACGTGGAAAGATAAGGGGCATCAAGATAACCTGTACGACACCTATCTAGGCCTCTTAAGGCAGTGCAGTCATCGCCTGGCAGAAACACAAAACATGGGCTCAAATATATGGTGACATTCCTTCAATCTCCTCCATTGTTGCTTAACATCATTGACTCGTTGAGCCCGCCATACCCCATATAATCTTCATCTATATACAAATTTTTGATCACAAAGACAATCCAGCAGATTAGAATGGTCTGCCTAATCTTTTATATGAGAAACAAGACTTCTGGCATAAGTTTATGAATTCCATCTCATTTTCGACTAGCTGCAGTAAAATCTATATGAGAAGCTTTTGAAAATAGGACTAGATCCTCTGAAGAGCATATTGATTGCCTTTTTAGCTGTCTTTGTCACGCATAGTTGAGGTTTCTCATGTCTAGTTATTTGACAGAGGTGCATTTTGGTACTGCGGAAAATGAACGTTTGGGGAGACAAACCCTCCGATGAAATTCATGTGGCCATATCTTTCTGCAGCAGATCTGACTGTAGCTTTTCAGCAAATAGCTTCAATTCTTGAGGTAACTTTGATTTAGGGAAAGGCGGAAGAAGTTTCTTATAACAAGATGAATGATGCCCAATGCCATAATGGTATTTAGTAGACATTCTTACACAACTGAATTCTAATAAGATTTCTATGCCATACACAGACAGTGGGTTATAATTTGCTGACATTGTCCCACTTTATGAATTGTCAATCTTCAGTCTCTCTTCATTTGCTATTGGCTTCCATTGAGAGAAACAGGAATTGCCATTGCTGCAGTCATCTGAAAAAAGTGAACTTTCATTGTAATGACAATATTCAATACTGCTTTCAGAAATGAGAGCGAGGAGACTCACTCCTCTGACTCCTCACAATTATACATCAAGGGAAAATACACAGAGAATGAACTATTTCCATTCTAAGACATCTTGATTTTGAATTTTTCCCTTTTTGTGAGGTTTTCAGTTCTTTTCCACATCATTACAATTTCCCAAACTAAACCTTATCCAGGTGTATCTTAAATCAGATGAGACATAAGCCAGATGCACCATGAATTTAGCAGATCTATAACTCATTCACACCCATCTACTGAATGCTTTTCCATCTACGCCACCGTAAAGCCAAACATCAGCTTATGCAACCTGGTCTGGACATCCCTAGAGCTCTGGCAATAACCCACCTGTCTACCTAGGAGTTACTTGGACTCTTCTTCTAAGAAGGACATATATTTAGTGACCCAGTGAGCATCTTCCAACATGGATCGACTATCATGGGCGAATGGCGATGTCTCAATAGTTTTGAGTAACCACCATCGGATGGGGCTCAACTGGAAGGCATGATCAGGATCCTGTTTGTGGTTATGGAACAGACCCACAGACCATATAGTCAAGGGCGTCAATCGTTGAGGACGATGGGGACATGTCACCCCCCCCCCACGTGTTTTTTGGGGTGGGGGCACAATATGAAATGCCCCCCCCCCCCCCTGATGTGTCCTACGGCTTTTCCGCCCTCTTGCAAATGGCAGAATCCCCTAGTCGAAAAATCAACACCGCGACAATGACATTACCAGACCTCATTATTACGCAGACCCTATAAGACTCCGCAACTCCATCGAATATAGAGCGGGTCGTTAATATACATAGTGAATCAGAAACATTGTGCCTGAAAAAACACAAATTTAACCCTGACCGGTTTACTCAACTGGGACGCAGTTGATGTTCTCATGATATTCATATTGTGGACGTTCTATGCTGGAAAAAATGAAGGAATTTGGTGAAGAAATGAGGTAGAATGAACGATTTTCGCAGCTGATACATTTTACCCCCATTCCAATGGATTTACAAAATAAGGCTGGGTTTTCACTTCCATTATTTTATCTGGAATAGATGACAGAAATAGATCCGCCACGAAAATGTTCATCTACCTCTTTTTTCACCAAATTCCTTATTTTTTCAGAATAGAAAGCCGAAAATGAAGATTAGGAAAACATCAATTGCTTCACAGTTGAGTAAAACAGGTTTGGGTAAATTTGGGTTTTTTTAAAAAAAGCGGAAATTTTAAAATTAAAAAAAGAAAAATTATAATTTCAAAACAAAAACAAAAATAGGCTTACGCTATGGAAATTCGCTGCCGACCCGCTTCGCGTCTGGCCAACCACCAGTTTTATTTTTCACGATACAAATAAATTATGAAAATGACAAATTTAGGCAAAGGCAAACTTGTGTTTAAATTAACTATGATGTGTAGCTTTTCGCTCATAATGTGGAGATGTTGGACTTTTTTCTGCTCATCTTGTAAATTGAATGCTTTGAATTAATTGCTGAGATAATCCGTCAATGGTCTTGCATGGCCTGGCCCATCTTTTGATTACTAGCCACAAGTTGTAGGCCGATGCCTATTTGAATAAAATCGGCATGAAACGCGCGAGAAAGGCCGCTACCCACTTCTTGCCTCCTTGTTTTTTGTTTTTCCTCATCAGTGCCGTGTGAGAAATAAACAAACAAAAATAGGCTTACGCCAATTTGCGTTTATTGAATTCGCTGCCGACCGCTTCGCGTCTGGCCAACCACCAGTTTTATTTTTCACGTTACAAACAAATATGAAAATGACAAATTTTAGAAAATAAACACGTATCGTAGGTTTGCATTTTCTTAAAATTATTTGTGAAAACACTCCGGACCTTTTACCTTTTTCCATTGTTTGTATTTGTTTCTGAATGCCCTTTTGGGAAAATTGTTCCATTCAATACATATAGGAGTGAGTAGTGCTTTCATGTATAAATACTCAATCAGGAAATGAACTCAGCTTGACCAGTCGTCTTAATATTTCATATTACTCAACAATAAGAATTAGGTTTTGACAAATACTGTGAAATAGCCCCCACCAAAATAGAAAATAGTTCGCCGTTATGTTTTTTCCAATGTATCGTAGAACTTGAGTCTTATTTTTATCACAACTTTTTAGGGTGTATGATTAGCATTGCTTTGGTTGGCAACGCTTGCGGTATTTTACTTTTTGCATATTTTGATAGATTGTGAAATTTAAAGATGGCCAGGTGTGAGAGATTTAAGAGTCCCACATGTCTGAAAGTCCTAGGACTCTAGATTTCAGATTCAGAACGTGTGTCCTAGGACACAATGGTTCAGAAAGCTAAAGTTAACTTATACTTAGTGCGACCCGACTCTGTAATTTTTGAGGGACTCTTAATTCATTACGACTATCGCAAAATCCATGTCCTCCTCAGGAAGCGTCTAGGATTGTGCTATGACACAAAAGTGCTAGGAGGACCTGTAATGCGTATGTAGTGGTACCAGGACCTAAAACCGAGCTGTGCGGGTCCTAGAATCCTCGGATCACTATGAAGCAATGATGAAGTAGTGTTCCATGACCCTAACTGGTCGTGCAGATCCTAGGACCCCTGTGGTATTGTGATGTATGCGTCCAAAGGCATATCGCATAGAAATGCTACTTGGTTACTTAAAAAACTAAACTGAAGGTACTTCTGTAAAAATGGTGTCTTGGCAAAAATACACTTCACAAGACAGAAGTTGAAGTGATTACAGGTGCAACAAAAGATTCACATATCAGGTATCCGTAAAATCAAAATACTGATTTTGTTGCCCTGTGTAAGTCTTTCACATCTAAAATATACCTCTCTGAAAGGACTTAAGCTGAAAAATGTTATTTGGTACAAAAATTGTAAAATTTTGTATAGGACAAATACCGAAATTCAGCCTATGTTTGACATTGAAATATAAGTAAATCAAATCAACCTTTTTCTCCTCTTTTAAGGCAGTTTTCTGTAGCAAATACTTAAGAAATATATTAGGTGTCTTATCTATTAATGATATTATGACACAATATTGGGTTGCCTCAAAATCTCTCCCCCGTGCACCTTAACATGTGAATATGCTAAATATGTGTTTTTTTAATTAATAATTTTTTTTTTTAACACGTGGTTAACATGTTTGTATGTTAAAATATTTAGAACTATATTAACGAAAAATGCGGTCCTTCCGAACACTTTACGCTTTGTGATCGTAACTAAAAAAATATTGTTACCATATTATTGCACATGTTTGAAAATCTGTTATTTGGTATAAATTTAGCTTGTACTTTGGCGGCATATTTTTGTATTTCCTTGTGAGGTTCTTAATGTGATAGAAAAATGGCCAAATTTGCAATTTTTTCCACAGTCTACTGTGTGGTGAGTTAGGATTGCCAAAACGTTCTTGACAGTTACCTTTTGTTCAACAAATTTGATTTACTTTAACTCTTCCGACTCAATCATGTCATTAGGCTGACTCAGAGATTTTTGAAATTTTGTGTATTATTAAAATTAGTCAACTAGAACAAGATACATGTATCCACCTAATGCCCAATTCCAAAGTTTGAGACGACGCGTATTTTCCGTTTCCATACAGTAAACCATTATGTGTAGTATCTAGTTCCATAGAACGTGTATAACAAAAATCCGGATCCGGAATTTATAACAGAAGTTGTGATTTTCTTAGTCAGGACTTCGATTTGAGGCTTAGCTATTTCATATCCAGGATTATTATGTGGACAGCTTATTTATATGCAAAAAACACAATTTGTTAAAATGTGAGGGCGCCCTCCTCGGGAAAGCTCTGAGTCAGCCTTTAATCTCCCTCCCTTGGCCCACTATCAGCTGTACCTCTATTGAGGCATCTCGTGCTGGGCATGTGTCGATGCACTTTACGACGCTTAGTTATCGTACTAAAAATATCTTGTTACCATATGTTTGAAATCTGTTTATTTGGTAGAAGTAGCTTGTACTTTGGCGGCATATTTTTGTATTTTCTCTCTGGAGAGTTCTTAATTGATATAAACATGGCAGAAAGGTGCAATTTTTTGCCACAGTCTACTGTGTGTGAGTTAGTATTGCCAAAACTTCTTCTTGACTGTTACATTTTGTTCAACAAATTTGATTTAATGTACTGACTCCGACGCTCAATCAGCCTCATTAATCTCTCCCCCTCCATTGGCCCAGTTTTTTCACTAGCATCTTAACCGACTATTGTAGGCATCTCGACTGGGCATGTCGATGCACTTTTACGCTTTTTATCGTAATAAAAATAATCTGTTACCATATGTTGAAAATCTGTTTATTTGGTAGAATTACTTGTACTTTTGGGCGGGATATTTTTGTATTTTCTTCTTGTGAAGTTCAAAATGTGGATAGAAACAGGCCAAGTTGCCATTTTTTCCACAGTCTACTGTGGTGTGACTTAGAGCATTGCCAAAACGTTCTTATCTTTGTTCAGCAGTGGCGTAGCCATCTTTTTTTTCAGGGGGGGCAAAGGGGGGTCACATGTAATTTTCAGGGGGGCAAGCAATATATTCAAATTTGTTAGAATAGTAATGGCCTATGTTAAATCACTAATTTTTCAGGGGGGGGCAAGAGGGGGGCAAGATTTCCCCACGGGCGCAGCTGCCCCCTGCCCCCCCCTCCTCTGTCTACGCCACTACTGTTGTTCAGGCAAATTTGAGGGCATTCGCGGGGGCAACTCCTCCGAGCTCATTAATCTCCCCTCGACGATTGGCCCACTATCAGCTGCACCGACTATTGAGCATCATCGTCTGGGTCATGTCGATGCACTTTATACGCTTAGTGATCGGAACTAAAAAATATCTTGTTACCATTGTTGAATTCTTCTGCTTGTGATCGTATAATTACTTTGTACTTTGGCTGGATATTTTTACCCAATTGAAAATTTGAAAAAGCTTAAGAGAATAAAAGGGAATAAAATGACAACCTGAACAATGGGCCATGACGACACCTATTATTTGGAACCACATTAAAATCAGAAGTAGTCATATTTTGACCACCCCTAAAATTTCATCACATTTAAAACTCAAATGTCACTTCTGCATTTGAAACCAGCTGCATGGGACCCCACAATTCGCACACACTGTCTCCGGCCCTAACAATTTAGGGAACTTGAGAGTTGTGTAGTGTAATAATTCTGGAGGCCCATATTTAAAATATCCTAGGACTCTTTCCTTTATCACTTTTGTCCCTATCTATAGACATGCGTGTTATTAACCGATAGTCCCTGGACACTGAAAATCAAAACTGTCTGTAGGACCCTTAATTTTTAAAATATATGGTGTCCAGGACTGTGAATCCAACTGCTTGGGACACCCACAGTTAGAATCACGGTCCCCGGACCCTCAAATTTAGGGACGCTGAGATTTGTGTTAATGTAATAAATTTTAGAGTCCTAACGTCTTTCAAAATGTTCCAAGGACCTCTTACTTTTATATTGCCTATAGTCCATATGCACTCTGCGTTTCATACCTATAGTCCCTCGGACACGAAAATCAAAACTTAGTGTCTATATGACCTAATTTCAAAACATATAGTCCTTGGACTGCGAAACTCAAAACACAGAGTCCAACAGACTCTAAAAGGCCTAGGGACTCGCTCGCTCGTGACGCCGGGTATAGGGAGTGGGCGGGACGTTTTTATTTTGTCGTTTCATCCATGATTGAATATTAATAACTATTTTTTGCAGTCTTTTGGACATGATATAACCATGCAGGATTTTTAGGGGGCTCAAATCCCTGAAAATTCCATAAATCTGACAAGAAAATCTTGTTAATCTTTGGCCTAGGCCCTATGCGACAACGCCGACTTTGGTCACTTGTTGGATTTTTTCTATATTTGGAGAATTTCAAATATGCCTTTGCCAAGCTTATGAATATGGATTCCTTGACTTCCTATTAGACCCTCGGTGGTCAACTCTCTTTTAAAATTTACAGCTTATCGGCATAGTTTCCTATTTTTTCTTGCTGAAAAATGAAGAAAATTTGCGAGAAATGAGGCAGAATTGTAAATTTTGCTTCACAAGAGTAAATAGGAAATCAGATTCAGTGAATTCTATGCCCCGTTACACTGGGCCAAAGTCGAAGTGAATTCGATTGAGTCGTCATCGATTTTCACTTTTTCCTGAAGCGTAAACACACACCGGTCCGTAATCGATCCGACTCAACCAGTCGAATTCGTAAGTTGCTTTCGTTAGGCAAACTACTTTTGAATGAAGTCGAATAAGTCGTCATTGATTCGAATTTTTTGTCAGTATAACCGAAACACTTAACGATTTCATGTCCTCAGTCTGGTCGTAACAAGTACCCGCCTCTGGCGCATTCCGTCCGTCCGGCTTATCACTAAGCAATGCAAGTGTGCTTCTAAACACTGAGCATGAAAGTAGCGCGGTCATTATAAAGAATTAGGACTTCGGCGTTGTTGTCTTCGTTTTCTCTCTACTTTTGCCGCTAGTTTGACCCCAGTTTTTAATCATACTTAGGCCTAATTTCATAGACACCTAACCAGGGCCGTCGAGGGATCTGGCAGCCTGTTAGGGCGGGTCTGGTGCCGCCATGTTTAAGATCGCGCTTTATCTTCGTTAAACCGGAAGTCAAACTTCTCAATAAATAGAGTGCCAACAGACGTAATTATTTTCTGAAAGCGATTCGGAAATCCGGGCTTTCAGTATAAACCTACTTACTCAATTAAATTTATGCTAATCCTCAGTCGTAAGTCAAAAAATAATTCGAATTCAATTTGCCTTTTCTCTATGTCAACGTGCTATTGATAAGATTATTAATTAATTATGTAAACATTCAAAGAGCTAAGAGTCATTATCACCGGGTCCATGCAGATAGGAAACAGATCTCTTTTCATAACTTTATTCCCTCTGAATTTAACCTATTTTAAATTGTCCTTGCCATAAGCTGAAATAACTTAAGGACTGAACAATTGTTGAAATTCCGTGGTAAAAACAACGTTGAAGGAAGACTCATTGAAAACTACGACAACAGACATCATTATGTTCTTTTGGCCCTGATCTTGTTAACACAAAATTGTCCAATGTCCTCGTCCTGTATCGTCCTGTCCTTCTTGTCTTGTTCATGTCTTGGTCTCAGTAGTTAAATTATTAATCATAACATTGTATTTTTAGGTGGGGTCATGCTGAAAGTCCATCAGACTTCTTATGGCCTCTCCCGCATTTGATATCATGCCATTTCAACATTCTGTATATTTTTTTCCCCTCTTAAATATGTTCTCAATATTTATTCCAATAATATCATAAATAATTGATCATAGTAATGTATGGCGGACTGATAATGCTAATAAAACAATTTGAATTGAATTAATTTAATCTTTCTTTGCAGGGTTGACTTTATGCCGGCAAAAAAATGATTTTGCCAGGCGGTTTAAACCACCGGTTTTACCGGCCCAATCCTGTTCTTTGCCAAGCTGAAGAAGCTAACGTTTATAACGTTTGAAACTGAACTTGTGGACCAAGGCAAGAGGCACTATTGAAGTGTCTTTATATTAGAACCCAAGTTGGGTTTAGTTTTTTGAGTGCAATATGTAAGCAAAAGAACTCGTATCCAAACTAATTATTATGTTGCAAATTGTTTTAACATCCCATTGATCAATGAAAGTTTCATCTGATTCAAGTTGATTTTGTGCAATATTTATTGGAAAAGAAACCTCTCATCCACAATCTGTTTCCAATCTATAAAAACTGCATTGATCATGAGAGTTTTCTCTGATCTATATCATTTTGTACGGGTTCGAAGCGCGGGGAATATTTACCAATTTTTAAACTATTATGGTAAAATAGAGGTTATTTTTGATCAAAAAGACATGTGAAATTATAGCAGGTCCACCAATTGCTTCTTGAAGATTATTTAAAAATCATTAGGCAACGTCATTATTTACACAGGAAATGGAGGATTTTAATTTTTTTCAGCGAAAAAATGTCGCATTCCCCCTCGCTTCCAGTTAAAAAATTCACATTCCCCTTGAAAGTTCATTGTCATCCTCGCTTCTTAATGAAACTTTCATATTCCACTCTCTCGCTTACAATTTTCCTTCGCATTCCCCTCAATTCCTCCATTTTCCCCTTCGTAAATAATGACCCCCTTCGTTAATTTTAAAACATTTTTCACGAGGGTGGGGTTGGGGTGTTATTTCTTTAAAAACACAAACATAAAAAAAATATACTTAAATCGGTTCATGTTCGTACCCTTAAGCACCTATGATCTATATTAACTTACCGCATAGCTCCACCCTTGACTCTGTTAAATATACTGTTTTACGGACGCGGAACACACGTACTGCGGCGGCCACCTATAGCATTTAGCTATATCACTTCAAAAGATGTTTCTCAGCCGTGTGACCTCGTAGTGTAGTGATATCATGCTTGTCGCGTTCGCAATCGACCCGGGTTCGATTCAGGCGAGTGCTCTTTTGAGGCTTTCTTTCGTCGTCTTGATCTTTCTTTCCAATTGACTTGTTCGTCTTTATAGCCTACGCCATTTTAATATACTTAAATGCGGTTTAGTGCGTACCTTTAGCCCTATGACACTCTCTCTCACTCTCTCTATTATATATATATATATCGGTCAGAAGGAGCTTGCTTGAGCCCTGGATCGAATGAGAGGAAGTCGTGAAGCCGGGTTGGGTATGGCTACAGTGCTGATAAGTAATAGATTATGGTACAATATTTCAGGTTAACACCCTCAACAGGTCCAACTCAATACTAAACAACACAAATTTAAATAGATAAAAGACTAAGCCTGCAGTTTCTAAATGTTGTCAAAAAACACATCGTGCGTAAACCTGCAGCCATGTTCAAAGCACCAGGGGGAGTAAGGCACCAGGTGTAAAGGCAGGTGCAGTTACAGTTGTAGCCATGTCACATTGTAAGAGGTCGAAGCGGGTATTGAGTCCCCATTGGGTTCATGGTTTTGAGCTTGTGAATCAGAGATTGTTCTGCAGTGTGACGGTCCTTGTCTGAGTTACCAACAGTAGACAGAATGCAAGTAATTTTGACGTCATCGAGGGTGTGGTGGGCACTATTGAAGTGCGCAGCGACTGGTTTACCAGGTTCAATTGTTCTCGATGAACGGCGATGGCTGAAAAACGGACTGAAAGTGAATTTTTTGTTTCACCAATGTATAACTGTTTGCAGGTCGTTGAACATATAATTGCAAAAATGAGATTGTCAGATGTGCAGGTGAAGAGAGGAGATAAAATGCTTACACCGGTGTGTCCTTCAACATAAGCAACCTGGGCAATATACTGACACACATTTGCATCGCGGTGCCGGCCAAGGGCTTGTTGCCCCATTTGGTGGCTGAGGGTGGGAGGCACTGACCACTTGGTCCCTGATGTTGCGTTCACGGCGATAAGCTATGATGGGATGCGTAGTGAAGATGTGCTTAGTACTGGATAAAACGAAGAAGGTTGAAGTTTTGCGAAATTATTACCAACAGGAATGTTTACTGGATGGTAATTGATCACCAAAGGGATGCGATCAATATTGTCTTCAACGGAGATGGAAGGAGTAAGAGCTGTAGCTCTGTCCATGTTTTTGAATGCGTTAGAAGCAAATGTGATGGATCATCATGATATTGCGCTTTGTGTAAAAAGTAGCATCTCTTCCAGTTTGTACTCAAGTCTGTGTTTGGCTGCTGCAGATCCGCCAAGGCGTTAAACTGATCGTAAGGGGATTGAGTCTTTTGCATTTATGGGTGACTGGAGCGAGTAACGCAAATAATGGTTGGAGTCGGTGGTTTTTTTCAGTGAATTGTGGTTGCAGAAGTTTGTTTTCCCTCAATCTCATAGTGGAGATCCAGGAAATCGTCCTGATGACGTCATAAATAATACTCTTACCGACATCAATCGGTCATGCTCAAAAACCCACCCTCTCATTGAGATCCAACCAACCTCACTGCAGGAGACCAGCAAAGCCTTTTTTTGGCTCTCGTGCCACGTCTGAGTTATCATTAAGGCCCTCCAGACAAAGTCGCGCTATTCGTCGTTTTGGCCAAGGAATTACTACCTCACTGAAGCAATCGGCAACTTGGCGAATCGCACTACTTACCACTTCTCCCCAATGAGTCGCTACCAGTGCCCATACAAAATGATCGAGATAAACTATCAAAAAAATTTTTATCATAGCCAAAATACTCACCCTCCCCTCGCCACCAATAATCTCATTAAGGAGAATCCATCATGTTCGACATTTTATATGTTGCCAAAAATCCCACAAGGAGAACCTCCTGTGCGTCCAATTGTGGCTTCGCATAGTCTGTCCCACTGTACCATAGCATAATACTAGATAAGCGTCCTCTTCAGCCTATGTGCAGAATCTCTGCCCCTCGTACGTTCGGGATTCCTCTTTCCTCTCATTGCACTCCGTATCTCTTGGACTCTGCCGTCCAATGATGGACCAAATTCGATTCACATTGATATATGTTCGCTTTAATAATCCCTCCTATCCTAGGGGGGCTGAGGGCTTGGAAGCTTTGCAACACTATCTAGATCGCCGGGCTATCCCCAAGAACCGCATCCAACGCCACCATGCCTTCGTCTCACTGAGCTGGTTCCTTACGCACAACACCTTTAGTTTACAACGACTGCCTACTACCTTCAAATTCCATGTGTTGCCATTGGCTCCAAACTCGGTTCCTTGGCGTAGCTTTATCCATGTTGGTTACTTTGGAACAAATGATGCCAATCCTACACGGTCAAGTCCCCACATTGTACAGTAGATACTTGACGACATTTTTGGCTGTATACATGGACCTCGCGAATCACTTGTAGAATTCATTCAATTCGTCTCCAAACTTTTCTCCATCACTCAAGTTCACATGGACCATTTCGGACACAGTTCGATTTCCTTCCTGGATCTCACATTGCATTGATGGTAACAAACTTGCAACCACAATTCACTACAAACCCACCGACTCACACACACAATTATTTGCCTGTACTCGTCCCGAAATCATCCCCAATAAATTGCAAAGACTCAATCCCTTGATGCTCAGTTTAAAACGCCTTTCGGCGGATCTGCAGCCGCAACACAGACTTTGAGTCAAACTGGGAAGATATGTCTACTTTGTTTTTCCACAAGCGCAACTAGGTCCTTTTTTTTGGAGGTTTTTTTGTGATTGTGGTTGGTGTGTTTGGGGTGGTGGGGTTTGGGTGAGGTGGGGGGGGGTACGGGGGCGCACCCCCCCCCAAAAAAATTCCACCCCCCCCCACCCCCCGCCCCGGGGCGTCCCACCCACCCTGATAACCATCACATCTGCTTCTCAACGCATTCAAAACAGGACAGAGCTAACATCTCTTACGTCCTTCCCCATCTTCTCCGTGTGAAGACATCGTTGATCTCATCCCTTGTTGATCAATTACCACCCTAACATTCCTGTTGTTAATATATAATTCGCAAGAACTTCAACATTCTTCGTTCTTATGCCAGTACTAAGCACATGCTCACTAACGAGCATCCCATCCTATCTTCTCTTCCGTTCACGAGGTCCACCATTCAGTCCCACTTGTTTTCCGCTGTTCATGCTATCCAGGGCCCACGCATCCTGTCCCGACCCCCTTTTCCCATCTCCCTGCCTTCTCCCTCGATGCAAATGTTTTTCATTTTATATTGGCCCGAGGTTTCTATTTCTTGAAGGACCCACACCGGTGTTAAGCATGTTTATTCCTCTCACTTCATCGGCTCAACCTTTGGACAATCTCATTTATTTGTTGCCATCTCTATGTCAAGGCTGCAAACAGTTATACAATTTTGGTGAAACAAAAATTCACTTTCACAGTCCGTTTTTCGCATCAGAGACCCATCGCGTTCCATCGAGAACAATGAACGCTGGTAAACCATCGCTGGCGCACTTCAATAGTTCCAACACGGATCACCCCTCGATGACGTCAAAATTACTTGTCATTCTGTCTACTGTTGGTAACTCAGACAAGGACCGTCACACTGCAGAACAATCTCTGATTCCACAATCTCAAAACCATGAAAACCCAATGGACTCAATACCCGCTTCGACCTCTTAAAATATGACTGGCTTAACCTGTACTGTCACCTCCTTTACACCCTGGTGCCTACTCCCCCTGGTGTCTTCTTGAACATTGCTGCAGTGTTTACAGGGCACGTTGTGTTTTTTTTTGACACCATAGAAACTGCATCTTAGTCCTTTTTAATCTATTTAATTGTGGTTGTGTATATTGTAGTTGTTAGCTGTTGAAGGTGTTATAACCCGAAATATTGTACCAAAAAAATAATCGGTACTTCATCCAGCCACTGTAGCCATTAACCCCACCCGGTCTTCTAAGACTCTATATATATATATATATAATATATAATATATAATATATATATATCTTTATATATTCTTGGTGGCTTTCCTCTTGATGGGTCATCTCGGATGTTCTCTTCTCCTGGATTGGAGTAAGGGGAATCTCTCTGCGTCTACGTTCAATCCGTTATCTTCTCGATACTGGTTTTGAATATGTGGCCTTGGTCGTCGACACAGACGAATTTTGTCTCAAATATGCTGCGGTTGGAGGCTTTTCCTTTTCAACACTATTTGCTGGGCTGTAAATCGACCTGAATGAGAAAAAGGTCCCTTGCTATCTTCTGTGCGTCTGATGACACTCCTTAAGCCGCACTCATGCCACCTTGGTAACCATAGAAACCAATAATGTAAAATTATATGTAAACTTTTATTTGCTAAAAATAACACACAAAAGTCATGGAAAATAGGGAACAAATAAAATTTTCGAAAAAAATGCAGTAGCTATTTTTTGTTAAAAAATTGACTATTTTACCAACGATAATGCATATGCATTTTTACACAATTAATGCAAAAATTGCTCAAATAAACTACATGCAAACTGTGTAAGATTTGGAATTCCATAATGTTAACTTCTACATGTTGGTGTGTAACAGACACACCAGGTGTACGGCTTACGTATTTGTGATGTAATGTTTACAAGGTTATTTGTGTAAATAACACCGTAAGCGGTCAGTGTAACAAAGTTGTCGTTCTCTGCAGCTAAACATGGGCCGATCCGTTTGGCGTGTGCAGGCGAAGCTGAAATCAACAGTCTCTCCGTAATTCTCCCCTCTGGGGCTTGGAGAAGTACATTGAGAAATCGGAAATAAGTAAATCAGTTGCCCTGTTATAGTATATTTCTAAAATAAGTGAGACCTCATAAAAGTTTTAGGTCGTCCATGTCACACCTGTGAGAGGTAAGAGGAATTTTTAATGGCCACCGGTAGAAAAGTTTATGGTCTCATAGCAATGGTATAGTAATGTAGCTAGAAATAAATGTTGACATAAATAATTAACTTTGTTTTCATACATCTATATAGGTTGGATGTTTGCATTTGATATCAGGATTAAAACACCAGCAATATTTCATTATATTTGTTTTATTGAATATACTTATACCTTTGACATTCTCCAATGACATTCTTTATATCCACAGTTACTCTGGGAAATAATTCATCTTAATATCATGGCAACATAACATAACTAAGTTTTGTTTATGTTTCCATAAAAAGTTTGCCAAACTTCAATAAGAGATGCACAAAGCGGATTTACAGTATTTTTAGTGGGTATAAGGGGTGTTCGTGCACGGTGCACCCCCCTGAAATAATTTCTAACGTGTTCTATATCAATAAATGCGTAGAAAACGATTAGCTACGTTAAAAAATGTCAAAATTGCCCACGATGCCATTTTTAGGTAAAGTTATGCAATTGGATCGCCATTAACGAAAAATATAGTTTTCACCGTATCCTCAGAGAGCGTGTCCTAGCGGTTAGGGTGCTTGCCCTTGGGGCGCAAAGCCAAATTGACAATCACCATTCCCCGGTTTCGAATCCCGGTGGGGTCGTGCACTTGCTGGGAATTTATTATTCGGGTACTACCAATTCTGGATTTGATCTGTATACCAGCTATGATTACATAGCAGAATTATAAACCGCTCGCCTCCATGGTTTCACTTGGAATTGGGCAAATGGATCAGGAAAGCATCCCTTCCCGTCGGGGGGGTGGGACGTTAAGCCGTCTTGCCGTGTACAGAGATCCACAACTGTACATGTACATCGCAGTCAGTGTCAATAAGAGTAGGGTGTAAAACCCCTGACTGTTTTTTCCCCAATCCGCCGCCCCCAGCCTCAATATTCGGGCCATGTTAGGATCGTCCGTATCATGGATAACGCGCGGCCCCGGATAAGCACACTTGGCTGAACAAATCCTAACACAACCACAAAGCCATTACCAATGACTTGGTGGTATACGAGCAAACAACCCACACCCAAAAACAAAGATTGTTCTTCTAGAGCCATTAAGACCGCTTGCCATGCATCGTTGGAATTGTTGTTTTTGCTTCGGATCCAAGATGGCAGCCAACAATGGCCGCCTCAAAGATCTACAAAGTATAAAAGTGCTAAATGTGCCTGTTTTATTTAGTCGTATAGTCATAAATGATAAAATATATTAAGGAATATAGTCTTTGACTGAACCATTAGAAACTCATATTCTGCCTTTTTGCTTAGTGAGTAATTTACATTCATATGGCGGCCATTTGTCCGCCTGCCTTCAAACTGTGTTAAAACTTAGAAATTACTACCTTATACTGTCCCCAAATTAAGATGAAAATGTGAATTAAATATGAGAATATGCCGTTTTGACCATAAGAAACACACAGCGTGGGCGAATTCGGTTTTTAAAAATTTAAGATGCGGTCAATATGTCCACATTCAAAGAATTTAAAAAACCTTAGAAATTACCATATTTGGTCATATACTAGACATAACACCCATCAAGATAATAAATTGCAAATTAAATATGTCTAATACTCCATTAGTAACTTATAACTGCTATTTTTGTTACAGTAGTATTTTCGTAAATTCAAGATGTCGGCTAATAAACCCCCCCGCTTTCAATATTTTTGCACTCGGTGATATTTAGCCCCATCTTCAATTTTCCAAATAAGTTTAACCAAATCAAACTACCAGCTTTGGTTTTTATTGGTCCAAACGCACATTTCCTCAATGCTTTAAGTCACATTTTTCATCCTAATTTGGGGACAATATAAGGTAATTTCTTCCTAAGTTTTACCACATTTTAAGCTGACAAATTTGGCCGCCATATTTGAATGTTAAATATACTCACAAGCGAAAACAGCGATATGAGTTTTTTCCTAATAAGCTCGAAACATTATTCCTTTAATTTATTTTCTCATTTTATGACTATACGCTAAATAAACAGTCCTAAGCACTTTTATACGTTGTAGATCTTTGAGGCGGCCATGTTTGGCTAGCCAATCTTGGATCGAAGCAAAACCAACCAATACAAATATGCATGGCAAGCGGTTATAATGGCTCTCAAGAACAATTTTTTGTTTCTTTTTGTTGAGATAAGGTGAAAGATATATTTTTTCTGTAAGGCGAATCCTAATTTGCCAATAATTTACCTAAAAAATTGGCACTTGGGACAATTTTCGATTTTTTTAACATAGCTATCCCCCGTTTTCTACGGCATTTTTTCAGATATGAGGAGACATCGATTAGAAATTTATTTCATGGGGGTGCACGAGACCCCCTTCTACCCATAACAAGTCCGTCTATCATTAACAGACCATTGTAAGAATGAATGCATAAGGTTCCAGTAAGCCGATTCTATAAGTAGTTTTGTACCATGGACACAGATGTTTTGTTATGGCAATAAGGCTATTCTTTCACATGGCCGGGATTGAACAATCACCTCTTTGATTTATGTATGGTAGTCCTCACGTAATTTGAGAATCTAAACTATAAAAAACCTTGGTGTTTATTTAGTGTAGGCTGGTATGTCATAATACAGCCGTCGTGTTTTTTTTTTCTGTTAAAAACAAAATTCCACCAAAAAAAAAACTGCAATAATAAAATTATTAAAAAAAATTATCTTGGAATTTTTTCAAAACGTTTTTAGGGTGTCAAAAATGCCAAGATGGCCGCCAAAATACACCAATTCCATTATAATTGGTCTTCTGAATTCACTAGGAGTGTCCAACTTGACGACAATACCCATAGTTTCAATACCAAAGAGGTTCAAAAAACAGCTATTTCATATGGTTAATCACAATTAAACAAATAACACTTACTGTGTACCTGGGTTTTCCAAGATGGCGTCCAAAATGGCTGCCAAAAAACTATGTTATGATATAAAGCGCTACTCAACCAATCGATGAGAATGGATTCAGATTCTGGTGTATATCTTGTGGTAACTAGGGAACAATTATCTGACATTTTGGGTTATCCTTCAAGTCCAAAGTGGCGGCCACTATGAACCGCTGAAAGCGCTATGAACCGCCTAAAAACTGGTAATTTAAGACAAACTACCAATCATGTGAACTTATGGGGCATAACATTGTATAATACTTGAAGACAAAGCAGCAAATTGTTTTTTATTTTGTTTTGCTAACATACTTTGAATCCAAGATTGCGGCCCACGGTAAGTATACTGATAATAGTAATATCTAAAATGATTTTCACATAGATCCATGTCTCATCATATTTATTTATTAACAAAATAAACACTTCCGATGCATCCTTTGGATCTAAAAACTCATATTTACCCATATTTTTAAATACATACGTCAAAATTAGTTTAAAATTGCCATGGGCTAATATAAAACTAATTTTTGATAATAATATCAAAATTTGAAATTTTAAATAAACACGTGGGAAAAAACAAAATTTTAAAAAACGCCAATATATTTGTATATCCGCAAAGATATATCTTTTACCAAATTTGGTAATGTAAAATGCTTCAAATCTAAAATGACCATACTATAAGTCATTTTTTTTTCATCAATTTACAAAACCTAAATGATAAAATGAGTTTGTGTCCAAAAGTGTTTATCTTGTTGCTTCATTCTATTAATATATATTATCAAAATTTCTAATGCAAATTAACATATAAATATGGAGAGAATGATGAAATATCGCGGTTGGTATTAAGGTCACCAAAATATTAATGAATTTTTTGTGTCCAAACGTTTATAGTGCCTTCATTTATATTATGTTAAGAAAAACTCCAGTGTTGGCTATTGCTAGTGACAAAGGAAATTATGGACCAACTGGATTAAGGCTAATAATTAAAACTTACTTGATAGGGGTTCATGTGTCCAAAAGTATGTAACTAGTTGCTTCTATATAATTGTACAACATAATATTTAGGTATATATGAAAAATTGCCACATTTGTTTGAAGGATTGTTAAAATTTAAAAGGTAGATATGGTTTGTCATGTTTAAAAGTATGTTTAGTTGCTTCATTGCTATTTCATTGAAAATTTTTTTTGTGTTCCTGATGCGTATAAACATTGTATGGATTTTATTAGCTTGTAAGCAGTAGTCGGAGTGTCACCATTTTGGATTTTTGATGCATGTAACATTTATAATACAAAAATATTATACCCTTAGATTTTGGGTTGTTTGTGTGTGTCCCTAGGACGGTTGGGAAATTGACTACCAACCTGACGACACCACAAGAAAGGGAGGTGGCGCAATTTGTCTTGTTAGATCTAGGAGCAATTCTCACCCTAAACACAAGGCAAAGGGTTCGCTCCGTGATTTTTGGAAAAGTGGGAAAAATGGCATTTAGGGCTTTAAGGGATATAGGTTGCTCATTTATAGTTTTATTGGAATTTCCTACCATGATAAAATAGGTATACATATATGAAAAAATCAGTAGTTGGGCTATTGATATATACAATGGCCATATTAGCGCCCATCTTCGATTTGAATTATGTTCCCCAAAGCACAAAAAATTCGTTCCTTGTGTTCAAAAGTATACAGATGTTTATTTATGTTTTGATTACATATATAACATGGATCAATGGCTGATGAAAATTACCCACGATTTAAGGAGTCAGTTCTTATGGTTTTTGTATTTTCATTCAAATTTCAAACAGTATGTAGGTATATATTATTAAAAGGACAGCCAGTTTTTGGCTCTTGATAGTGACTTTCAAGGGTCATTATTAGCCGCCATCTTAGGGGTTGAAGGGTCTTTAAAAAACGAAAGTTAATAGACAAGAGGATGTGTAGTTGCGTCATACATTTTCATTCAAAATTTTCTGATGGCATATAACATAATTATAGGAGGTATTATGAAGGGGACTTGCCTGTTTGGGCGATTGACAGATTGAGAGTGCTTATACACAATTGTAATTTTGACACCATCTTGGATTTGAAACATGTAAAAAAGCAAAATGGTAGTTTTCAAGGTCTAAAATATAATTTTATTTGTAAAATTTTGATAAAACTTTAACATTTATGTTTGTTTATTCAAATTTCCTAACGTGTAAAACATAAGAAGTCAATTACGTGTATGAAACAATCATCAGATTAAGCATGAAAGTGCTTACAGAAACTATTATATTAGCCAACCCATTTGTGAAGTTGAAGTATGTTTTCTAACCATAAATGGTAATGAGTTCCTTTGGTCCCAAGTAGACACTAGGTGTTTTTAATTGTTTCCGCAAATAGTGTTATGACATGGATCTCATGTGAAAAACATTAAACAAATTTTATATTTCAGTGCTAACGCTGGCCGCAATCTTGGGATTCACAGCGCGTGTTAGCAACACAGAAATGTTTTGAATTTAATTTCTTCTGTCACAGAGTATTTAAATGTAATGTTTCTTGCCCCAAAATGCTTAATAACTTAGTAGTTTGTCTTAAAATTAAAAGGTGACTCAGAGATTCCCGGGGAGGGGCCGCCTCAATTTTTCAAACAAATTGTGTTTTTGCATATACATAATTTTGTCCATATTACATCACTGTGTGAAAAAACTTAGCCAAATCAAAATACTTCAATAAAAAATAACACTTTGTTTAAAAATCCGGAAATTTTGTTACACGGTATCCTATGGAGCTGTTATACTGTGCACTGTTATACTGTTTACATAAATGTGTAATGAATGAGAACGAAAAAATCCAATTCATATCAAAATTTGGAATGGCATGTATCTTCTAGGTTCTAGTTGACTATTTTTAAATTACGGTACACAAAAATATATATATTCGAAACTCTGCGTTTAGCCTTTAACAGTTCTGTTAACAGCGCTTGCGGCGCCATATTGGCCGCCATCTTGGAAATGAAGTATGTTAACAAAAAGAAAAATATCAGATGTGGGTTCCTAGCACCCACAAAAAAAAAGAGATACACCATGAATTGAATCCTAATCAATTGATTAGTGTGTTAATGCAGTGTGTTTATATTCGAACATCGCTTTTTGGCGGCCATTTTGGACGCCATCTTGGATTTGCTTTAATGTGATTGCCATGTTGAGTGAATTTAGCTGTTTTAAAACTCTTTGGTATCGAAACTATGGGTATTGTCGTCAAGTTGGACCTCATTGTGTGTTCACATATAATATATGAATTTATGTATTTTGGCGGCCCATCGTGGTTCGACACCTAAAAAACGGTTTGAAAAAAAATTCCAAGATATTTCCAACATGTTACACCCAAAACACAAACGAATCAAGAGGAATTTTGCTCTTAACAAGAAAAAAAAACACGAAATTACATAGTAGCCTACCCTAATTTGATGCGTTTATACTACAATGGTTGTGGTTAAGACGGTTGACTCAAGCATGCAAGTCAAATTTAGCCTTCTTTATTAGCCTTGTTTACAGCTTGCTTGGAAGCTCTTGGTCTCTGTATTCCAATGCATTGGCACTGTACAGACAGGGCCCTACATGCAGCCTGGTGCGACGCATCGTAAACCCCTCTTAGGTCGAAACTATGTAAGTTAAATTAGGAATTATATATTCGCGCGATATAGGGACAATCTGTACTTTTTTACGGGTGTGAGCTGTTTGTGAGGGGCTTACAGCAATTAAACTTTGCAGCATTCCAAGTTCGTGTGTTCTTATTACTTTGTGCTCTACGGTCACTACGATGATGTACAGTGGGCCAAACATAAGAGGGTCACTGGGAAAAGTAACGTACGTTAACATGTGAAATACTACCTGCAAAAATGCAGTGCCTTATTGAAATCCGAATCTGAAACAATGGTTTTGCGCGGTCCACACAGGTGATTATGCGACCTCATCGTTATTTATTTTCATATGTTACCTAAACCAATACGATTAATACCTAGTCAATACCCACTCTAAGATGGTCCAACATAGTTCTTTAATTGTTAATGCAAGTGGATTATAAAATATTTGGAAATCGCAGAAAATTGGGCTTAAACACATAAAAAAGCAAACACATCTGTAATTAAAGTCGCCTAAATAAAACTTTAGTTTAAAGATTCGGGGATTACTTTGTTACGCGTTACATTACCGTGTTCAAAGTGGCTCAGTAGGGCCACATATTCGTGCAATATGGCTCCACGAGGATCAGTGAAGATAGTGAAAAATATTTTTAATTTCCTAAAACAACGTTTTACAGTGAATCTTTCTCCGTATCTCAGTGATATGAGGATAATCGTGGTATAAACTATACAACGTTCAATTCAGAAAGTACAGTAATGGGCCCCTTTCCTTTCAAGTTACTTTCTATTGTTAGCAGCGAAACGCGACGTATTGGAGAGATTAAATGTTCTTCCTAGTTTACCTAATGGATAAGAAAAAAAATTAATAGCTGCCCCTTTGAGGTTAGTGAGGAGACCTGCTCATGGAGCAGGGTGGTGGTCAAAAGACCGCGTGCCTCCTATATCAGCGCGAATCCAGGAGTGCAATGGTTTTGGGGTGTATAAACATTATAATAGGGCTGTTTGTATATTAGAGTGTATCGGGGGGCATGGCTACAGAGCGCATTAGCTCTGTAGCCATGGCCCGTATGTTCAAGGGTATTTATGTTTGATAGAGATTACTTTAGCAGGGGAAGTTTATGGAGTTTTGTGTTATGCAGCAGGTAATTTAACAGAAGGCATGTTGATGTGAAACTTCATATTTTTTTTAAATATTCTTAAATTATGCTATTACTAAGATCTTCTGAACAAAGGTTAAGAGATGATTTTTTATGTCACGGCGACCGAGACGGCCATAGTAAATGCAGTAGCAGTTTCACAATTACCGTTGGATAATCCCCAATGCCCAATCGAGCAGATCGTGTCCTACCCTCCCTGTACAGAAACACATGTATGTCTCACATCTTGATCGATTACACTGTGACAACAGAGATACAGAATGCTTGGTGCCTTGCCGTATTGTAGTTATAAACGGTCAACGAGATGGAATAGTTTGGTGTCACGTGTCAGGTACAGGTCACGTGTCAGGTATCAGAAATCAGTGTGCTCTTCGGGGCGATATAAATCCGACTATGTTAAATCAAGGTCTGTACATATGACCACCTCTGCCCAACGTTGCTGTTTTTTTTCCAAAAGACACCGTATCTTATGTCTAAAACAAGTACAAAATTTACCTTTTCCCTACAGATAAAAACCGAGTCGATGATGATAATCGGTTGTTTTTTTTCAATGTAGGGATAGGACGCCATTTTTACCTGAATGGGTCCCCCGAAGCAAAATAATAAACCAATCAATGCAATGACGTCATCAAATCTTTAATTTTTTCCAAAAATTGGCTGTTATTCCCATAATAAAATTCCTTTTTAAGATTCAACATCTGTATATTGTTCTTTAATAATTTAAATTCAATGTCCCCCGCATGAATGTGAAAAGATGGGTCCATAAGTCTACAAACTGAAAACATTGTCAGCCGGCTAAATACCCGTACCGTGGCTGAAGAGCAGACGGTTCCCGTGTTAGTTGTAGCAGCCTTACAGCCACTTGCGCGCGGTTGCGGGGGTTATGCGTCGTGTAATATATACAGTAAAACCGGCGATGCCGTCTGCTTACGAGGGGTGGAAATTTTGCTGACCAGGCATTTCAAAATGAAGAAGTTGCATGGGAGGCTCATATTTTTAATTAGTAAAATTTGACATAGTAATCAAATGAATTATTAATTAGTTTCTTATATGAAATAATTGTTATAAATAATTTGTAAAAAGTTACATACAAGATTGCAAATGTTTACATAACAATTAAGGCTCTTATTTTTAAATAATTTGTTGGTAAATTTTATTACATATTAGTTTTGTAAATTATACATAACTAACAAGTAAAAACTCTATATAAATGATAGTGTTCTGTGCGAACACAAGAATTATGTAAATTTACACATGCTGTATACACCTTTTTCTCAGTGTAAAGCTCCACGTCTCTGTTTAGTTGTTTTCACCATTCTGTCCATAGTCTATCTCTCGTCGGCCGTTTCCAGTAAAATCTTTCACTCGTTACTGAGTTGGGGAGGACCTTTACCCATGATCGACGTCTGCGAGTTTTCGATTCTCTTCTGGGCATGTCGTACTATTGACTAACTGGTGCAAGCGAGTCAAAGAGTTCAGAGGGAAATGCCATTAGTCAAGTTAATTGATGTGTGACCCAACACAAATTTAAACAGAACACAAATTTTGGTGTTAATATACTGTGAATTAGCCAAGAATAATAATATATTAAAGGTTACCAAAATAAACCTAGTGGAACATGTAGGAAATAAGGGGGAAACGTTTTTACGGGGGTAAAAAGTAGAATTGTTCGAATTGATTTAAATGATGTACCAACTTTATTGGGTTACTCCTAAGGTTTTAAAAAAGTATAGATTTGCCCTATCTACGCATCTATAGTTTTAGTACCATAGGCACATAACCGTTCAATGTCATCCTGGTGTAACATTCATAGAATGTCGATTTTGATCGGAATGGTTGTAAACAGCTAATTGTCCCACTAGATAAGTAAATGTAAATAGATTCTTTGTTTGAACTTTATATAAGAATTACAGAGCTATGACTGTGACCCCCCATAGACCCTGTAGTCCCCAGTCACATTTTGGTTACATTATACAACGAATATTATAGATGCATGGTGCAACCAGTATATTTTGGGTTCTGTATCATTCGACGAACAATTTGACACCAATTTTTATAACGAACGGATATATCTGAAAAATTTAACCCCATTGTGACCTTGAACCCTATTTTGACTCAAACCATTGAACTACAACCTGCAGATACGGCCAACTATACCTTTTTTAATCATGGAAATGTAACGAACACGTGCATACTTTTCGACGCGTGTTGAACCTTTCATATTTGACGCTGTATAAAACTTACCCTTAAAAATATCTGTTCCACTCCTTTGATTTTAGTAGACTTTTGATATGTTGTTTTTAAAAGGTATTCTCAATACAATTCTGTTGGAATTATTATGTTGCAATTAGTGTTGGGTTAAGGGAGCATTCATTCTATTTTGATGGATTACATCTGGCCCTGTCTTCGTCTACAGTGCAGTCATCTTTGGTTTGTGATCATGAGAACGTGACAAAACAAGTAGTATTCGACATAAAGTTGTTAAAGTATTCGACATGAGATTACTGAAGATAAATAAAACAGTCATATTAGAAGCTAGGGGACTTTAGCACTTTAATCCCAACGAATTTCAAAATAAGTGGTGTTTTAAATCTCAACGAACGGGGTTTTAATGATTGCTTGGTTATGTGTAGCAGTAATATGATGGCAAATTGTGAATCTTGTCTTGAAGGGAGGATTGTCATAGTGGTTAAATAGAAAAAATATTACTTTATTTCTTTTTATTTCTGAGAAAAGATTCCTTACAGAGAAAACACTTAAAAAATTTCTCTAATGATGTAATGTGTTTATGCTTAGAGATCACGGACACAGGTAGGGTGTGTTTACAAGTCAGATATTTACCTAGGTACTATAAATAACCTGAGCGTATTTCTATTTTCTGTGTGTGTGCAAAAAAGGTAGGTTCACATGATGATAATTATGAAGATAATGCAATACAATGAGTTATTGGTGTGTGTGACCCAATTGGACAGTGTTAGGCTATGGTTATGCATGATGATGCTTGCTAATAGGTTAATTATTAGGAATTAGGGAACACAAATAGTTACTTGTAGATCTCCATTATGGTAGACCTGTGCAGTATATAGTACCAAGATTGCATATGAGTGTAATTTGTGTGTGACCCAATTGGACAGTGTTAGGCTATGATTATGCATGATGAATTGCGTAATAGGTAATATTAGAGATTAGGGGAACCCAATAGTTACTTGTGCTCTCCAGTATGGTAGATCTGTGCAGTATATTAGTACCAAATGGATATGATGTCATTTGTGTGTGACCCAATTGGACAGTGTGTAGGCTATGTTTATCATGATGATGCTGTAATTTACCATTCACAGGTTAGTTACTAGCCAATTACCCTGTACCTGTGCAGAAATCTCATTACTTTGAAAATTTTGGGCCCTTCAAAATAAATGTGCTGTTATTTGCTGTTAAATTACTTTGCATGTTGTTCATTTTGGAGTCTTCGCTGTGAGGGGACATATCATATTTGAACTGCAATGCTTCTTTTAATTCTGGACATTACTCGCCACGTCAAAATTGGACATTATTAAAATGTGTATCAGTAATCATAAGGGCCTTACTGTATGCATAATTGTAATTGTGTTTGTTTTTTTGAATTTTTTACCTTTTTACAATTTACAAAATCAAATAAAACTGTCATTGTATAAAAATCAGACTCATTTGTGCACAGGGCGTCATTTGCTTGTATAAAGGGTAACAAAGAAAGTAATGTAAAAGTATATCACTGTATATCTAATATTACATTTTATGACACAAATCTTGCAGGGATTTCCATAGAATGTATGATAATATAGTTAAAAACTGCTCATTGGCCAACAGGAACTCTAAAAGGACGCTTAGAAAAGTTAGATCAGAAAGCTAGGGGAGCAAAGACAGGCATGAAAATAAAAGATCATTTTCTTGATTTGTGTACCGTACATTCACGAGGAGTGTTCAATGTATGTTTTAAAGACGTTCCAATAATCCTTGAAATCTTTTAGTATATAATAAGATGAGTAAAAATAAGTTTTCCCAGAGGCATCCAATGGGAAAAGCCTTCCAATGTGGATGCCTCTAGGAAAGATTATTTTTACTCTGTTTACCAACCTAGAACGTACCAATAGTTCAAATAATTAAAAAGATATTGCTTTTTAGGTGTCACAATAGTGTTTGATCGGTGGCAGATTCAGAGGCCTCATAAAAATTTACTTTATGGCCTGTTTGTGGATGTAGTTCTCATGAAAAAAACACAATATTTTTAACTGTTCTGCAGATATTCATTCAAGTGCACATACCACTGAAGAACTAAATATCATCAATCACAAAATTCACACAAAAACTTCCAGGAGTTATTGTAGTACAAAGGGCCGTATGGAAGGATTTATTTGGGGTGTGGCGGACTTCGAAAAGGTGGACTTTTTGGGAACATATAATCGGTCCTAGGACCGCTTGTGTCGCTGCCGTCGCGTTTGTGAATGATAGGCCTCACATGACCTTTCACTGAGATGTGACTTTGACCTCATTAGCAAATGAGGGATTCACATGTTGCACCAGATAGACTCAAGTTGGTTCCATTTGAACTTCAACTTTTCAAATGAGGTTAATGTTAATTTTCAGCCCATTTTACAACTTGACCTCACCTGACTTGGACCTTGGTATGTGATCTTTGAACCTCATCAACAAATGGGGGATCACATGTTGCACCGATGACTCACGGTTTGGTTTCAATTGAACTTCAACTTTTCAAATGAGGTTAATTTTACATTTAAGCTATTTTACAAATTGACCTCACATGACCTTTGACCTTGGTATGTGATCTTGGACCTCATTAAAAAAATGGGGAAAGGTCATGTTGCACCTGTGACCCACATTTGGTTTTTTAAATCATCACACGTATGTGGATTATTACCCCAATGAAATGTTAACCCTTTTCACAACAGGACAACAACAACAGACCATCAACAACAGACATAACATCAACAGACTACAGTGAACAAAGTTAGTGAGCCCTATGTTTACTTCTGCTTAAAGGCAGGCGACACACAAATGAACCTTAACCCCTAAAATGTCGTTTGGCACTTTTGACATTACACCAAAAAAAGTCAATGTAAATTTACACACACTTAAATAATTCATCGAGAGGATTGTGCTGTGATTGTACAGAACACATAGAAATCGAGAATGACATCAATCAATCCTCAGAAACCGTGCCGAGGAGAGTATTAAATGAGAAAGGATGATGATGTGTGATGATTGTGGTATTTAGAGAAGTTTAAACATTCTTAATTACCCTTAAACCTCAAACACAAATAATCAATGAGCTGAGTGGGGAAGGAAAGGGAAATGCCACTAAGTCCAAACAAATCCGATGACGTCATCGCAACAACACTCATATGGGCAAGAAATAGGGGCCGGGCCAGCGACTCCTTGTGGCTTGCCATGCCTGGTCAGATGGAATGGTGGGCCGGAGGCACCGGGTTCGAATCCCGCCAGGGCCCTTCAGGTTTCTTTAGTTTCTATCCCTTTACCCATTTCCTTCCTCTCTGGAGATTGAAATCCAAAAGGCAGTTAGGGTATAAAACTGTATATAGTCTTATTTTAGACCCTCGGTATGTTTTACGGGCAGTTCATATATGATCTGTTTACAGATAAGTCTTTGTACTTATTAAAGGCACCTTCAGCACCCAGTGATCCACACGAACGGGTTGTCAAAATATCTTAAATTTTGCACGGAATAGCTTAAAAATGTAATGATAAAGTCTGGACTGATAATGCTAAAAGTAAGCAAAAGCTTCTGATGTTGTTCTTACAAATAAACCGTATATGGGGTCATCAGACTTGAGTTATAGGCATTACTTATTTTAAATCTGGCTATATTTTTGGCAGGCAGGTTCCATTGTGATTTGTGTTGCATCTGAATATTTAAGTCTCATAGTAAGTCTTAATAAAAATAAACAAAATTGGCCAAAGATGGACGCAAAAATAATTGATTATATGCATAATGAAACACTCCATTGGCAAAAAAAGGCCGAGGAAAAAAAGGCTATTTAACATAGCTTGTCAACGGCGAAACAAATAAAATATATTGCAAACCAAGTTCGGCGAGAGGATTTTTTTTTTTTGCACAGATCAACCCAATGTCAGATCTTTTGTTGAATCAAAATTCACCTGACAAAACGGGTTTTGAGTAAAGTCATTCATTTCTAGGTAGCAATGAAACAATTGCAAAACGTTTGCCATTCGTGTACAGTGCCGCAGTGCAGTTCCGCCTCATTATGAAGAAAATAAAATCACTCATTTCTATGCTAACTCAGGATTAAATGCCTCCTGTAAGAGCTGCCTTTTTTTTCAAAATTTACGGAATTAACATGAGATACTTGAAAAGACGTATGAAGTACTATGTCGACGAAAACGGAGAGGGAACGATATATTACCGAAGGCAAGCTATTGCAATTAACCCTAAGGTAGCACCACACTAAAGGCTTATTCAGAAATTCCCGAGGATGTCAAGCAATATGGAAACTACCCGGACCAGATTCTGTTCGAATTTGGAAGATGAGTACGTATCGACGAAAACCCGTGTAGCTTAAACAATATTCGTCTCTTAAAATATACATACTTTATCGTTAGATGCATGTTTATACCGATAACATCCACTCATACTGCTATGTGATTTTGTCTTTGATAATAAAATGGCGATAATGACAGATCCAGTCCTTATCGACTTACTTCGTGTTCTCCGAACGTTTGATTTAGCCAGAATTCAGACACCTTGACTTGCTTAATTAACATAGAGTATCGCCAGTGTATTCATATTCCTTCGCCCCAAATATTGCGGATATTTTTAATATCGTTGATTTTGGAATTGATTGCGTCTTTATGTTTCATGAGTACTACCCATGATCTACTTCAATAATACACGCATACCTTTATTCAAGACGACTGCAAATCATTCTTTGTATCCATAGATTATCTATCAATATAAGAACAATTCATAGTCCGTTAGGATTCGGACCATTTAGCCAACGGATCATGAATTAGCCCGTCATTAGGGAACGTAAGCTCTTGGTCGCATACAGAAAATGCACTCGCATTTAGTTGCAGTTGATTAGAAACATTTTCACGTCAAACCCTCACATGTACACACTGCGCTCTAGGTCAGTCGTTCTATGAGGACATGACCACATATGATCAACGTTATTATTCTTTGATTAAATAATAACACTCGAAATTAAATCAGTTAATGAAATTGTTAACCAGTAGAATGCGGTCTTGTCTGTTTCCATTTTCTCGCTGTTGATGTTTATAAATTGTCTACGTGTTATAAATGTCCGTACAGACAATTAATACAACACGTAAATTGAAATATTCCTATTTCCTTAAAAATACGTACTCCTCTAAATCAAGACAAGATTGAAAAAGTCAATCCTCCTTGGCGTGACTCTTGGAGTCAATCGAAAGATTGACATTTCATCTACCAATATGCCAATCACTCCTTTTCCTCTTACAAGATGTCAAACTGTCCAGAGTGATTTGTACTCTGCAAAGAGTGAATTCAATCTTTTTAGATTGAAGTTTCAATCTTTGCACCGATTGTTCCCTCAGCACAATCTCTCCAGATTGATTATATAATGTCAATGTAATTTTACCACACTTAAATAATTCAATCGAGAGTGATTGTGCTGAGGGAACAATCGTGAAAAGATTAAAACTTCAATCTAAAAGATTGAAATTTCACTCTTTGCAAGAGTACAATTCATCTTTAATTTTGATTTTACTTGTAGGAGGAAAAAAGTGATTCTCACGCTGGTAGATTGAATTCAATCTTTCGATTGACTCCAGAGCACTCCAAGAGGATTGACTTTTTCAATCTTTTGAATTTAGAGAGTAATTTGTTTCTGCAAAGCATAAGTTTGGTAATTATCGTGAGTTACCACTGTCACTCACCCAAACACATACTGTACACATAATAGGACACATTTCCGTGTCTCCATCCCACCGTGTACAAATCGAGCCACATCCGTTAAAGTTCTGTTTTTTTTCCGGAAGGAAAAGTGTCTGAAATTTTTCTGCCCAGAGTTTATTTTCGGCCATATCAGTCAGAATACAGATGGCTGGCGTAAAAAAATAACTTACAGTGGTTTTGGATGGTGTACCGTCAGGTGATTAAGATTACACTGATGTGTCCTATATGTTTAGGTGTTTGGGTGGATGGGGTTCGTTATCATAATTTATTTATCTTTCGGAAAATTCCGTATGATTATGGGAAAAATACAGAATATTTCAATTTATGTCATTTTAACAGGTAAGGAAACTTGTCTAGGACAGCACATTCCAATGCTAACATTCCATTGAACTCGTACTGCTGAAAACGAGTCACACTCTGGCCCATCAATTTTTCTATTAAATAACTTAATTAAACAACAGACATGTTAATTTATTTATCTATCGCGTTATCCTCTACATTTCTTTACATTATCTATTTCGTGATTATGTTGCACCCGCGTACTATTGACCGATGGGTGATTTCATGTACATTGCTTTGGTGAACGCGTTTTAACCCATGTAAGTATATCGAGGATATTCATTTTTCCACATCTGTCCTGAGGAGGCCTCTGAAATTAGTTTATGGCATGTTTATGTATATACCTGTTTCGTAAAAAAAAAAGTCTTGGCAATTTGTTCAAGTTTTGTAAAAAATATTTTATTGTATGTTTTGCATTCCTACCCGTCCCTAGAGGAAAATGACTAGCAACCTGACGATCACCGCAAAAAAAGGGACATAAGGGAGGTAATGTGTTTTAGATCTAGGAGCACTATCCTGTAAACCCAGGCAGGGGTCCGCTCCAGAGTTTGAAATGTGGCCGACGGAAAAAATGGGCATTAATTAGGATTATAAGGGTTTAAGGGATATAAGATATTTCTTTAAGGCCCCAAAGTGGTTAAGAATTGTATGACAGACAGAACACATAGAAACATCGAGAATGACATCAATCAATCCTCAGAAACCGTGCCGAGGAGAGTATTAATGGAGAATCTGATGATGATGGTGTGATGATTGTGGTAATTAGAGAATGTTAAACCTTCTTTAATAAACTGTATATAGTCTTATTTTAGACCCTCGGTTATGTTTTTTTACGGGCAGTTTTCCTATTTGATCTGTTACAGATACGTCCCTTGTACTTATTAAAGACACCTTCAGCACACAGTGATCCACACGACACGTGTTCAAAAATATCTAAAATTTGCAGGAAGGAATAGCTTAAAAGTGAATGATAAGTCTGGACTGATAATGCTAAAAGTAAGCAAAAGCTTCTGATGTTGTTGCTTACAAATAAACCGTATATGGTCATCAGACTTGGTTATAGCATTACTTTTTACATTTTTCTGGCTATATTTTTGGCAGGCAGGTTCCATTGTGATTTGTGTGCAGATGAATATTTAAGTCTCATTCTAAGTGTTATTAACAAACTTGGCCAAAGATGACGCAACAAATAAATTGGATATGCAAATGAAAAACTCCATTGGCAAAAAAGTACCGAGAAAAAAGGGCATATTTAAAATATGTTTGTCAAAGGCGACACAA
The DNA here is from genome assembly GCA_023653785.1 of Ophioderma brevispina. Lineage (NCBI taxonomy): Eukaryota > Metazoa > Echinodermata > Ophiuroidea > Amphilepidida > Ophiodermatidae > Ophioderma > Ophioderma brevispina. Next base: position 127,212 of record JAMKCH010010266.1, on the reverse strand, counting down.
ATAAAATATATTGCGAACCAATTCGGCAAGTATTTTGGCACAGATAACCAATATCAGTTCCAGATCTTTGTAGACCTCAAATTACCTGACAAACCGGTTTTAGGTAAACGTTCATTCATTTCTAGGTAGCGATGAAGCAATTGCAACGTTACCATTAGTGTCACAAGTGCCGCAGCGCATGTTCCCGCGCATTTATGAAGAAAATGAAATCCACTCATATTATTGCTAACTCAGGATTAAATTGCCCTCACTGTAAGAGTGCCTTTTTCAAAAATTTATGGGACTTTAACATGCGAAACTTGAAAAAAAAATACAAGGTCAAAAATGATAAGCAATACAAAAAGAAGAGTGTTGACGTATCTATGTTGAAAAGGATAGAACGATATATTGTGGAGGGCAGCTATTGCAATTAAACCCTTAGTAGCACCACACTAAAGTGTTATCATTCAAGAAATTCCGAGGAATGTCAGCAATATTGGGAACTACCCTGACAGATTCTGTTCGAATTTGGCAGATGATACGTCTCGACGTAAACCCGTGTAGCTGTAAACAAATTCGTTCCTCTAAATATCCATACTTTTATCCGTTTAGATTGCATGTTCATAACGTAAAATACGCTCATACTGCTATGGATTTTGTCTGGATATAAAAAAAGGCAGAATAATAATTACAAGATCAAAGTCATTATCGACTTACTTCGTGATTAATATCCGAAACGTTTGATTTTAGCCCAGAATTCCGACACATTGTACTTGACTAATTAACATAGAGTAGCGCAGTGTATATCTATTCTTCGGCCAAAATATTGCGTGATATTCTAATATCGATTGGATTTTGGAATTGGTTGCGTCTTTATTTATTCAATGAGTAATACCCTCAATGGTCTACTCAATAATAACACAGCATACTTTTTTATTCATGACGACTTCAATATAACATTCTTTTTATTAATAGATTATTCTATCAAATATAAGAACAATTCATAGTCCGTTAGGATTCGGACAATTAAGGCAAATGAATCATGAAAATACCTCGTCATTAGGGACGTAAAGCTCCTGGTCCCATACATGAAATGCACATCGTATTTAATTGCAGGCGAATAGGAAGAAAATGTCTCACGTCAAAACCCCACATGTAAACACTAGCTCTAGGTTAGTCGTTCCTCTGAGGACGAGACCCAATGTGTACCAACGTTATTCTTTTCATTAAATGAAATATAAAAATACTAAATTAAATCAGTTAATTAGAAGACAGTGGCAGGGTCGTAATGACAAGAGATCCCTTATAAGCAGTAGAATGACTGCATTGTCTGATTTCATATTTTCTTTCTGTTTGATGTTTAATAAATTGTCTACATTGTTTAAAAATCTCTAAAAAATTGCACTCGTAAATTAAAAATTCATAGTTACCTTAAAAATCTGGATTTTTCCCGTAAAGCATAGGTATTGATAATTAGGTGATTACAACCAACTTCACCCACCCAAACACATACAAATAATAGGACACATCTCCGTGTATCATCCACAACCGTGTACAATCTATCCAAACTCACGTTAAAGTTCTGTTTATTTACGGAAGGAAAAAAAAGTGTCTGGAAATTTTGCTGCCAGAGGCTTTATTTTCGTCCATATTCAGAACAGAATAACTGCTGAAAGTGGGTTTGGTTAGTTGTACAGTTATGCAATAAGGTATATACACGTGATGTGGTCCTATGATGTGTTAAGTTTGGGTGGATGAAGTTGGTTAGCATAAGCTATTTGTGCTTTACGGGAAAATCTCGTATTGTTAAGGGAAAAATACAAAAATATTTCAATTTAGGTACTTTTACACAGTGTGTTAGGATAACTGTGTCTAGGACAATGCAGATATTCCAATGCTAACATTGAACACGTACTGCTGAAAAAGAGTCGCACTCTGGCCCATCAATTATTTCTATTAAGTAACTTAATTAAACGACAGACATATCATTTATTTATTATGAGTTATCTTTACATTTCTTTATGATCTATTTTCTTGATATGTGCACTCGTACTTTTTATCGATGTACATTGCTTTGGTTGAACGCGTTAAACCATATAAGAGGATATTCATTTTTCCACAACTGTCCTGAGGAGGCCTGAAATAGTTTATGGCATGTTTATGTATATACTTGTTTCGTAAAAATAAGTCTTGTCAAATTTTTCAAGTAAACAATATTTTAATGTATGTTTTACATATCCCTTCTCCCTAGAGAAAAAATGACTAGCAACCTGACGATTACCGCAAAAAGGGAGGTAGCGGTATTTGTGTGGTTAGATCTAGGAGCACTTTCGTTAGATCTAGGAGCACTTTCCCTGTAAACACAAGGCAGGGGTCCGCTCCGTGATTTTACACAAAAATGGCAAAAGATGGCATTTAGGGATTAGGGATTTAAGGGATATAAGATGAGTTCTTTTTAAAGGTGCTTGTTCCGATTTATGTCTATTGTGTTCTCTACTTGATATGAGAGCCGAGCCTGGCACTTGCGCAAAGCCCCATCAAGTACCTGTGGGAAACAAACTTGTGGTTTTGAATGGTAGAATAAGAATGCATATTGCAAAGCCCATTCCATACTGTGCTAATATTGATGGTTCACCACTAAAACGGCCGTTTTTTTGTTTATAGCTTGGGGATTAATAGATATGTGGTCTCAAATTTCATGACGACAATGAGAAAAATACGGCATTTCATCTGATATCGAAATCGATACTACTTCGGTTTTAAATCAGGGGGTTCCCAAAACGATCGGAACACGCACCTTTAACGCCCAAAAGAGGTAAGGAATGTATGACAGAACACACAGGAACAGAAAGAACGACATCAATCAATCCTCAGAAATCGTGCCGAGGATAGTATTAAATCAGAATCCGCTGATGATGGTGGTAATTAAAGCAAGTTAAACCTTCTTTAATAAACTGTACATAGTCTTATTTTAGACCCTCGGTATGTTTTTACGGGCAGTTCTTATTGTGATCTGTTTACAGATGAAAATTACTTTTAGGTCTTGTACTTATTAAAGACACCTTCAGTACACAGTACACAGTGATCCACACGAACGGGTCAAAATATTTCAAATTTGCAGGAATAGCTTAAAGGTAAATGATAAGTCTGGACAATTCCCAAAAGTTATTTCACCCAACTGAAAAAATGACAGAAAAGTAAGAAAACAGCAGTGTTCAAAGATAAGATGCTCCATTCAATTACGTGTTGTAGTAAGTGTCCGTACGGACAGGCATGTAATGAACGATTCTGATGTTCCCCTTATTAGGTTGCTTTTGGACTTATCACTAGTCTTGTAGGGTATGCTAGGATACATTTACTTGTTACAGACTACAGACATGCAAAAATCTGATTTTTTTTTAACTTTTTCAATTTTGTGATTTAGCAAACCACTGATAGTACCCGATGTTGGCCATGCCGAGAGCCATTATAGGTATTATATTAGGAAAAGAGATTATAACTATGGATGCATTAAATATCCTACGTCATTTATTGGGTACTATTCATCATGACTTTGTACAAATAATGACACATAAAAAGAATGTCAGCAATATCATTTTTATTGTATATTGGTATGAACAAAGGCTGTTCATCAATATAATTAATAAAATAACATTGTCGTGGACAGAAGTGAATCCGAGCGGTCAAAATAGTGATTTGCTTGCCAGAAAGTAGATCGGAGACGCAGAAACTCATTCACACACAGTATATTATGTTGTCCTTATTGTTTCATGATTTAATGCATGAATTTCGCCATAAGTAAATGTCATCGTCCCATCATTGTTCATTCCAGTTCAGAGTTATGATTAATTCAAATTACAGCTCTCCGTTCTCGATCTAGTTCTCAAACTGAAGTTTGAATTCTCTTGCAAGCATTATTATCTCGCGATTCTACAAGCAGATTGCAAGTAAAACTTTCGAATTAAACTAAGCCCGTTCGAGACTGGACAGTTTTGTTTATTTACAAATTTCGGCCAGTTCCCGTTCCTCTGTCAAGATCTGGATCTTACCAGGAGGTGGTGCTATACCATTGCCGTACACAATCAGATAGGGCCGGTCGAGAATGTTGCCACAAATCTGTATCTCAAATCTAGCTATTGAGTTAAAATAGCCATATATACGGGCTCATCGGATCAAATTAAACGGATATTTATATTATTCTGATGAAGTACATAACTATAACGACACTGACACATTTACTTTGGTTAATTGGGAGTTTGGGTCTCTTTTTTGCACCAATTTATATTGAACTACTTTAGGCAAAAGTGTAGTAGTATGCGCATTTGATATCTCCATTGTTTGGGCAAAATTTACCAATCGTTCGTTTTTGATGTACAGAAAGAATGCATTTATTATATTCTTCTAGATTTCGAAAGCCATTTTCATTTAATAAATGTCTAGAATTTCAGCACTTTCATCATTTTTCATTGCAGGTCTTATGATTTGCTATATAAAGCTATTGATTCACATGTTGAAATGTTCATGTTTTGGAACAACTAGGAAAATTAAAAAATTAAAATGTTACCTGTTCAATTTCGTTTCTGCTTCTAACTTCTCAAATTGATTCTCTGTGACTGGTTCAATGCCCTTTGACTGCTTGAGTGTCCTCTTACAATAGCAAGCCAAATATTATATAACACCTTAACTTCTAATCAGACAAGTTGAGCGTAAGGTTTAACGTGATTTTCAATTTTATCATAAAAATTAAGTGCAAACGTGCATACTATAAACTGGCCAACACACAAACTTTCCAACACAAAAAGCAAGCGCGACGCTGCGGCAATCATCAATTGATGGGCGGTGACTTTCTATGTGTATGCTCAGCGCAGCGCAGAACAGAACAACACGTTAGGCTTTTAATCACATCAGCCGCTCACACATCGGAACCGATGTAGCCAAGGAATCGAAGAGTTAACCGCGAGCAACAGTTGTGATGCCAAGCATTTTTCAATAAGAGGGCATGTTCATGTACTTTATTGCTGGCCAGTTACTCATACGGCGCGCAGTTTTCATCTCAATTGGCTCATAAGCCCACAACTTAAGTCTAGGGCTGAGAATGAGCAATTCCTCCACGTTGCTGCTTCCGGCTGACGCTGTCAAGTCATGCCTGTAACATTTGGAAAGCGAAGGTAGCTACCTAGCCACGACTTTTTTACATATCCATCTCATACAACACTACATCCGTCTTACTGTAGACACAGACGGTGTTGAATGGTTGGTTAGTAGGGGATTGTATGCGTCTGTTGCAGGGGCAGCAGTTCGTAAGTGGGGAGGAGATTAGCTGAGTCGTAGCCGTTGTGTTTAGCTGGTATCGTGATATTGGTCCTACCGAGAGGAAGCCAACTTACTCATAGAGTTTTATACAGTTGTGTAGGAGTTGTCATCCACGAATTTAGATACCTGGGGCTAATGTGATCTTCAATATATAATCTCCATTCTGTAGTTAAGGACTTATACGAGATTAGAACGGGTAAGCTAACATTTTAGTTTACAAATAAATATTTCTTTTGTATGAAAGTTATAGAATCTAACAGAATAAATGCTACAGTAGATTTAGAGAATTTCTTTTTTTTACTCGATAACCCCCAAATTTATTGTCTTCCCCAGTACGAGTGACTCTTGGGGATCGAGCCCTCCCCTTCGAGTTATTGCAAATGATATGCAAATTTAGTCTATTTTTGGCGCCTATTATAGTCACTCAACCCCGTTGTGCATTTAGCCTGAGTTATGAGTGAGTTTATTTTTTTCCCGCGCCTTTGAACATTTTCCACACTTGGATTTCTTTGAGCCATCATAGTATAAGAATCTAAGAACCCAAGTCACAACCTTCGCTGCGAGTATGTTAGTTTCTTCCTCCCTGTACTATTATATCACTGACCAAAATGTTATTAAAAGCTGACATAAGAGGAATTTCACGTAAGACGAATACAGCCTCAACATAACTGGTTAGGGGGAGAAAGTATTTTATATTTATGACGATAATCTTTTCTTGCAAGGTAAAGGATTAAACAACCATTCCTGAGCTTAATTTAGATCTTACAGACTTTTAATTCTCCATTTGTTTTATAATAATGTATTGCTTCATAAATGCACTATCAAATCTTTGATATTTAACAGTTATTGAAAGTAAACATTAAATATTGATGGTCAGGCACGCATCTATCTATGTATGTATTTGTCTGTCGTTCTGTCTATTTATCTTTATTTATTTATCTAGTCTCTTGCTATGTAGCTATCAATCTGTCCGTCTGTCTGTTTGTCTGTCTGTTTAGGTCTGTCTGTTAATCTAGCTAGAACTAGCACTTAACTATAGATAACTAGCAATCCAATAACCTATACAGATATTTTAGCTATATGTGTGTATGAACATGTGTGTGTGTGTGTGTGTGTGGTGTGTGTTGTGTGTGTGTGTGTGTGGTGTGTGTGTGGTGTGTGTGGTCTTACTGAGATACATTGTGGGAGTATTTTTTAAGTTATAAAGAGACATTGTGGGAGTATTTTACATTGTGGGAGTACTTTTCTTACATTGTGGGAGTACTTTTCTTACATTGTGGGAGTATTTTTACTAGAGTTACTATTTACGAATTGTCCTATAACGGAATAAACTGTAATCTAGTTCTTGAGTTTATTCTAGTTTAGTAACTATATAGGCCTGCGGCGCAATCCTCTTGGCTAAGAAAAGTGAGAAAACTAGAAAAAAATGAAAAAACTGAAAAAAATCTAAACAAATGTCTAAAAAAAGTGTCTTTTTAAGAGAAAAATCTCAAAACTATATAGGTTTGAAATTCTTCCTTATATAGTTTTGAAAAAGTGTATTTTTTCTGAAAAAATGTCTAAAAAATGTCCCCTTTTTTAAAGAGTTTTTCAATTAAAACTCACTGTAGCTTTGTAAGTATGTATGTGTGTGTGGGTGTGTGTGTGTGTTGTGTGTGTGTGTGTGTGCGTGTGTTTGGGGAGGTGTGCCGGTGTGTGTGATTGCCCGTGTTGGGGGGGGGGGGTGTCCGATATGTATTTGTTTATTAATTATACTCCTAAATTTTTAATTACATACATCTGGATAGACCTTTGATATCACATCACACACACACCATCTAATAACTTAATCAATTCACAACAAGTTTTTGGTTAATTAAATTATATGATGTTAGCATCCAGTTACCAAAGACGTCTATGGGTTTACTATTTAAAGCAAACAAATATCGATCGATCGCTTATTGATTGCTTTGTTTCCATCTACCATGAAGTTCAAGGATCAATTAATTAGAAGAAATTATCATCTCGTTAGATATGATGAATCGTAAATAAACTGTCCGCGACTTTCATATATGAAAGACTGCGTACATACTCCCATTACACCAACGTCACTAAGTTATGCATTGTTTTAAAGCAATTTCGCCAAAGAGGCGTGCTACTGATCATCCATTGCATTTTATTACAACTATATATCTTTAAACAGTGAACGCTATGTACGTCATTTATCTCCAGGTAAATATGTACGAGTATGAATCATTACCTTGCTCACAACGTAGTGTCAAGTCTTAATAAAAAAAAAAACTCTTGAAAAATGTAGTCTGATGGATACAGGATTTCCCGCCAAATCTTTGCATCATCAAATCTATTCACCATTTTATCTGAAGTTGTAATGCAATATCATATTGGAAGAGAAACGCTAACGATATCAGGATGAATTTTTAAGGCCAAGGATATGTGAACGACTTACATAGATAATACACACCACCATTGCTTCAGATCGTTTAATGCAAAAGCGGCAATCTAGTGATGTAAATACAATGAGCATCATCGCTGCATCATTTTAAGTCATTATATTAAAGGTGCGAGGTGACTTGTATTGAGAGAATAATTATACACCCCTCTGCCTCTTTATAGGTTTGACATTCAATATCATCTTCACACTGTAATTTTTTCCGATTTGGACACGTGTAATTTCCCCATTTGCTCATTTGAATAAACCCAATATTTTTCATGAAATAACCTGCAAATACTATGTACTATTATTTACATTTTGATAATGACTGTGTAGCACTGCTGATCTTAACGAAAGCTTTCTACAACTAGCTGATGATTATAACCCGCAGTTAGTAAAAGTCAACACAGACTATTAATTACAATTATCACAGAGCGCTAGGTACTTTATGCCCTGTTGATGTTACTGATTCTGTTGTAACTACAAAACTGTCCTAATTGATTTAGGATAATAGCTGAGAATGTGATAGAAAACACTGTACCGCGTTTAATGGGGTTTTGCAAGGTAAAGGGGCTGAGATATACTGGGCAGTATAACAGACGGTTCCTGGTAAAATAGACAATCTTATTTAAGTGTGAAGGATTTACAGTGAGTTTTAAAGGCTGACTCAGAGATTTCCCGATGAGGGCGCACTCAATTCTCAAACAAATCGTGTTTTTGAATATACAGAATGCTTGTCCATATAATAATCACTGTGTGAAATAACTAAGCTCAAATCGAAGTCCTTCATATAGAAAATCACAACTTTGTTATAAAATTCCGGATCCGGAAATTTTGTTATACACGATATCCTACGGTACTGTTATACTATGCATAATAATGTTTACTGCATGAAAACGAAACATCCGATTCATCTCTAACTTTGGAATTAAGCATTTTAGGTTACTATCTTTATTTCTAGTTGTCTATTTTTAATTTCTACACCAAAATATTATATTTCAAAAATCTCTGAGTCAGCCTTTAATATCTACACAGAAAATCGTTATAGATTCACCCAATATCCTCTGTAAATATTTTATCTTTGGTGATTTCTAATACGATTCCATATAATTCCAGATATTATCTTGTTAAAGGACGTACAACTTTAAGATATCATGAGATCCAAGATTATTACACCTTCAGATATTTCATGATGATGTTCGACTTTACACCAAAGCTTTGGTTATACATTCTTTCACTTTCAATTCAAATTTCTATCTTCCAATCTCTTGGCTAAAAATAGCAGTGTTATCGATGATTACATTCAAGTCGAGATACCATTTAATGCAGGGGTTCTCAACTATTTTGGCTCGCGGTAAAACAGACATCTGAGGATATTCTTTTGAAAAAAATCATCCATATGTGTCTCAGAGTATGTTTCTTAATTTAATGTTTTGTGATTTTACTACTTGTACTTTTTGTTGCCTAAATTTCATTAAACCATGGAGTTATTTCGTTGGAAATGAAAAAAATAAAGTAATCCAGAGAAATGATAAAGATGTATAGGCAAATCGTATAATACTTAAAATAGTCGTATCTTCTACGTTTGTTTGAAATTTGTAGTTAAAGGTGCAACGAGAGATTTCACATTACAGGTGTTCCTAAATATGTGAAAATTCTGATTTTTGCACTGATGTAAAGCTTCCTATCATAAATACCCCCATCTGAAAGGATTAAGCTGATAATTATTTCTTTGGTACAACAATTTGGAAATTTCTAATTTCCCATAGGAGCAAATAGAAAATTCAGCCTATGTGTTACATCATAACCATATAAAATCACCTTTGTTTTCACTTTTAAGACATTTCTGTAGTCAAAAAAAGCTAATATATCTATTGAGTGTCTAATATATATGAAACCACTACATATCACAGAAAATACAGAACCTTGAATTCTCTCGTTGCACCTTTAAACGGTGCTCGGGTTAGTTCATGACTTGTTAATTGTGTTTTTATTTACTACAGATTATCCCTGCATGCTTCAAGTGATAAATTATTATAAATCAAAATACTTAAAATAGTCGTATCTTCTACGTTTGTTTTAAATATGTAATTAAAGGTACAACGAGATATTTCACATAACAGGTGTTTAAATGTGAAAATTCTGATTTTTGCACTGATGTAGAGCTTCCTATCAAAAATATCCCCCATCTGAAAGGATTAAGCTGATAATTATTTCTTTGGTTCAAAAATTTGGAAATTTGTAATTTCCTAGAGGAGCAAATAAGAAATTCAGCGTATGTGTTATACCATATTAACCAAATGAAATTACCTTTGTTTTCACTTTTAAGACATTTCTGTATCCAAATAAAAGCTACGATATCTATTGAGTGTCAAATATATATGAAACCACTACATATGACCGAGAATACATATCCTTGAATTCTCTCGTTGCACCTCGGGTGCTCAGGTTAGTTCACGACTTGTAAATTGTGTTTTTATTTATCACAGATTATTTCTCCATGCTTCAAGTGATAAATTATTATAAATCGAAATACTTAAAATAGTCGTATCTTCTACGTTTGTTTAAAATTTGTAGTTAAAGGTGCAACGAGAGATTTCACATAACAGGTGTTTAAATGTGAAAATCTGATTTTTACACTGATGTAAATCTTCCTATCAAAAAATATCCCCATCTGAAAGGATTAATCATTTCTTTGGTACAAAAATTTGGAAATTCCTAATTTCCTATAGGTGCAAATAAGAAAATTCAGCCTATGTGTTATATCAAAACCAAAATCACCTTTGATTTCACTTTTAAGACATTTCTGTAGCCAAATAAAAGCTAAGATATCTATTGAGTGTCTAATATATATGAAAACACTACATATGAAGGAAAATACAGAATCCTTGAATTCTCTCGTTGCACCTTTAAACGGTGCTCGGGTTAGTTCATGACTTGTTAATTGTGTTTTTATTTATTACAGATTATCCCCCAAGCTTCAAGTGATAAATTATTATAAACTATGAAAATTCCATTAATATCAAGGCAAGCCCAAAATTTTCATTTCTGAGTAATTTATTGAAATTTATATGAATAGTGTATGTATGCTTTAAAATGCTCAATACGCGCCATTGAACATGTCACTTGGTAATTAAATTTATTTTTCTTTGGCGCTAACCACCTTCCTAGGTCGTCATAAATATATTCACAAAAGGAATCACAAAATTAATTTTACGGTCACAGTTATAATTTCATGTCAGTCTTCATAACGATGTCAGCATGGTAAGACCGAAATACAATCAGCAAAAGGGCTGAGCGAAAAGGCGTTTTCTACAGAAATGTTTTTGGTTTTGTTTGAGAACTAGTTTATTATGGACACGTAGAGTAACAACAGAAGTGACAAAACACCTTGATGCTTGTAAGTTTTTATTTATGTATTTTTATTTTTACTATCTTTACCATCATTTGGGGAAATCAAATGAGAAAGAAAGAGAGAGTTGCTTCTGTTACGACCAAATCAATAAAATAACAAAACACTCGACTGTTTGAACGACTAAATTTGATGATGCCTTTGTTTGTTTCGACTAGAGATTTTATAAGGTAAACTACGCGAATGTACACGATCCACCTATAACGGGTTCTTTGTTATATATTTTAAATTCCTTCTTATTTGACAAGTATAACTAAGCAAATGGAAAGAATGTTTTACAATACAATATCATGAACAGAAGAAATGAATCAGCATTTCTCTTGGTTTGTTATTGAATTACAGTGTAAAATATGAACAATTTTAAATGCCGTCTGCTTTGTCTTACGACTCAATATGCATGAATGATTCAAAGCAATTTGGGGATTGTGTGAAGAATTTATTGTAATGGCAGCTTCTATTCTAAGCAAACTACATGTATTACGTTTTTGTTTAGGCATTGAGCAAAGGCATTGAGATATTACAGGCATATTTGGGTACATTTCAATGTTTATATAGTGAAAATGCCCTCATACTTGTTCATTGGCGTACCCGAGTTGTAGATTTTCCGATCGGTTTTTGTGGTATAATTACTGCCATTTTAGTATACAATGAATTAGCTAGTTATTTTGGATTCGAAGAGACTTGAAATTTGTATTCGCCAGTGTTGGATTCGACTTGCAAAACATTTCATGTTTTTTCCATAACTTTTAAATTTGCGCCTTTAAGGTAGAAACATCTGATTAAATGATCTTACAGAAAAAAATATTACAAAATCAAATCCTCTAAATCAATTTAGTTAAAACCTAAAAATAGCAAAGATTGAAATTTTCGACACATATTTCGTCATTTGAGTCCAACAAAGTCATATCTGCAGTTATGACTTTAATGCACTAAACAGATATTCAATTTTAAGCGCAACAAAGTTGTTATCTACACCAAATTAGGCCTATTTATGTCAGTTGTCACTTTGATGCACTCACATTACGATTTATGGATTTCAAGAAGGATATTTCTTTTATTGTTTCAATTAAATTACCTAATTTTAAAAAAATCTTACTTCCAAACCTAGATGGAAGGTGCTTATAACCTTAAACTCCAGGGAGGTATTTATAAATAAAACACTTAAAGGCTGACTCAGAGATATATATTTTTGTTTAGTGATTAAAAAAGTATACTAGAAGTAAGGATAGTCACCTCAAATGCTTAATTCAAAAGTTAGAGATGAAACAGATTTTTTTTTTCGTTTTCATGCAGTAAACATTTATGAACAGTATATTATACTATAGGATACTGTGTATAACAAAAATTCCGGATCAGGAAAAAAACCAAAGTTGTAATTTTCTATATGAAGGACTTCGTTTTGAGCTTAGTTATTTCACACAGTGATTAGTATATGGACAAGCATTATGTATGTGCAAAACAAACCATTTTTTTTTAAATTGAGGGCGCCTTCGGGAATTCTCTGGGTCAGCCTTTAAAATCTCACTTTGGCTTTTTAAATCGAGTGTTTCATGGGTGATGAAAATGATTTAAGGTGAAAATTCAGGGAAAATTAAAAACACCTGGTATTTAAAATCATTTATCAGGAAATTAAGGAAAGTGGGTACTTCTAAAAATACTAAACAAAAATAGAAAAGAGCTAATGTTGTTGTGACAACTTGTTCTTCGTTTCTGATGATACACAGAAAAAAGTAATTGCATGGATGTTATTTATTTTTGTAACCACAAAAACCGCACAACTCATCAATTACTTGAGAAATATAAAACCAAATGTTTAGTTTTTACAACATTACCCCCATTTTGTCCTGTTTCCCTGTACAAAGTCTATGGGAATGTAAAATCGCATTTAATGCCTTTTTAGAAAAACAAAATGTTTCGTTCGTCAATACCACCATTTCACTACAATTTCAAGATCTGGGTTAGACGCCGTAGGCGATGATCCAACCTTCAGGTTATCTGCTTCAGGTTAAATTATTCAATCAAAAAAAGAATTAGGTAACAACCTAGTTCGTCACAACCCGTTTTCTTTTCCATTCTGCGCAACGTGGCCATACAAAATGGTTGCCGGTGCTGAATTTGTTTATGGGGAAATAAACTCATTGATCGCGAAGAGTAAAAACTTTTTTTACTTCTAAACCCAGTCAGATTTAGATACAAGTAAAATTTATTTAAACTTATGTTTAAACAGATCATTATAAGTATAAATACTGAACTTAATTCTACCAAAAATTCCAATAATACATTTCAATAGATATCTGATGATGCATGAAGATATTTTACCACGAAGCGCCACATAGCATTTGCATTTACCGACACAGGTGTTTAATAGAAACATTAACTGTTATTTCACCCCGAGTTATGTTGACATAACGACTGTAACAAATGACAACATAGTACAATTTAACCGCCATTATTTGGTTAATAACGACCGATGGTGGTTTTCGCGCCAATTTGGTTGCGTGCGTTTTCATTGCAATGCCTTATTAAGAAGCATTTTGTTAAAGAGTAATAATTGAATTTGTGACGGAATATATTTACATACTGTATATTCAAATGACGCAACGCAGCAGATCACCTTTTTTCAATAACCTACTTTAATAGAGTAGTTTGGGCAGCCTATAAACATAATTCACATCAAACTTATATATCGGTTTATAACAAACATATATATCTGTTTTGCTTCTGATTTGGTCAACTTGTTTTGGTTGCTATGTTAAATATAATAAAAGAGTTTGTACTTGTTAATGGGATTAAAATATATACATACACATATCATTCAATAATTCGTAGTTTGGGTTTTATACAATTTCCAAGCAATTAAAACTGGTAAAAATCTTGTGCATTGCTATCGCCGTATGATGGCCTCACTATTTTAAATCATTTTGCAACTGATGCGCTTTTGAGAAAGATTTTAAGAGTTTACTCTCTGTATAATGTTTTCACAATAATGCCTGTGCGTTGTCTTGCTTGAAACTTGTATATCTACGGTATAAATCTATTTCCATGCTATGTGCGTCCCCCGATAGTTTTCAGTATGACTAACTTTACTTAATAGGTACGAGACCTAAACTGTCATCTGTAAGTATACCACTATATGCCGATAAAACATAGCTATGTTTAAAATAAGCTATGTTTACCGAATCAAGACTATGTAGGTTTGTTAATAAGAACAAAGTAAAAAGGTTTTACTTACTTTAGTTACCATTCTCATCAGATTTTAACAATTTAAACTGAAATTGTCTTAAATTGGAAAATCCATCTCGTTTTTAAATGCCCTATACAATGAGAGAATATCTTTTAAGGGATATAGATATGATTGCATAAAGCATATGTTTACATATTGGCTCAATATCATTTTTGAGAGACCCCACTTTTAGAAAACATTGCACTTGAAAAAAATACCCAAATCAACACCAAAAAAACCACCAACTGTTTATCGTGGGTGCATTTAAATTGCTTTCCTGTTCTTAGAATTCTCTATCAACAGACTGAACAGAGGGGACTTAAAATTGAGATGATTACATTCAAGGTCAACCATTGAATTGATTTGGATGACCATAACTACGGGAACGAGCATTTTATTATCTAGAAGTCACGAAGAAGTTACTTATTACTATGTATATTACATAAAAAATAACAAGAATTACGATTGGTCTGTATCAATAGCATCATAATATTGCATGCATACAATCATGATAATAGGAAAGATTAACAATGGATAGAACCAGATATTTACCAATTTCCAGTCGACACACCCAGAACTATAGGCACTATGAGTTATAATAAGCTCATCTACCAAGGACACAGTTCAGTGGGTTGTACTTGTACATACATTGACATGAACTGACTTTGTGTGATCTGGGTATCATATACCATACCAAAAAAAAACAGGGGTGTATTTTCTAAATACATTGGTGAATGAAAGCTACTGAACTGTGCCAAGTGAATCGAGTCGGTGATTTTTTATCGCTAGTTACATTTACCAAACAAATAGTTCACCAAAATGCCTTCAAGATGTAAATTTGTGTAAAATTTGCTCATCTCTGTAATAGGCATAAAGGAAATCGGTATCTGTAGGCATTTGTTTATTTTTCCCAGTATTTTTCCAATCGTCTTATTTACGTCTCGCATGGTTTATTCCCTGGTGTGAACTTGCACGGGTCACCATCTTCGTTCCCACATGTTCGCTCAGACGTAATAAATAAACTGAAATATTATTAATTAATAATAATATTATTAATTAATAATTAACACCTGCTTTAGTTCTAAATTTGTCTATTTTAAATCTGAATTTTAATTTAATAATTTTAATTTTGATCATCGATTGATCATCTTAAATATGCACGACTAAGGCTGTTGTTGACACCGATTTGACATGTGATCCAGTAATGAGAAAATCGAACCCAGAAGTAACATGACATTCCGTTAATTGATCCATTAAATAAGCATTCAAACAATCATCATCGAACTGAATGCTTACCGCTTACATGAGTGACGTAAACAATATTGCGGCTCTGTAAGCGATTGTTATCTATCATTCCACTAAATCATTATTTATTCATAGCCTCTTTCGCCAAGTTACATCGGGGGAACCGAACCACACGTTCCAATTGATACAACCATGAGCTTCAAAGTTAACCTATTGCCCGCAGCTAAATGTCTGAAGTATTTGAGCCCCAAACCAGTAGATCTTTTAAGTACATTTCATGTGCACCTTATTTAAATACTTCAAAATATTTGGCCTCATTTTGGTTCACTTGTTGAGTTTATTGTGAAAACAATATTGATATCAATATTTTCCAATCTCTTTCAAGTGGTTTTAATTTATTTGTTTTGGTAAAACTCTTGATGTTTTCGAGTCAAGTTAAATTTCGCACACCAGGCAATATCTAATAAAGGTAGACTTGTCTTCACGGATACAGCTTAGAAAGCAATCTCTGCCCTTACATATCGACCAAATTTACTCTGACATCATGACCGATGCCCTTATTCTGTCCAATTACTCGGGAGTTGGGTACCCACGGAAATGCCCTAGAGCTCACCTTCCAGGACCAACAAGGGTTTTTACAAGGAGTTTATCAGTTTGGTAGTTGATTTTGGTGGTCTAGCTGAATTATGAACACAGTGAAGGGGTTTGTTGCTGTGTGCTTATGATCGAGGCTTTTGCCTGGGGTTAATAATGAGGGAATATTCATTCATGCTTTGTAGCTTATACAATATGGATGATGGATGTATCATTCACTCTCTCCTTTGAAGGATCAACAGTCTGACGGCGGTTGAGCACATATTATTACCAAGCTTTATTTTATATTACGGTGCCTGTGGTTGAACAAAATAATTTGATGATGGAAAAACAGGTCATTGCTTTATGATACTGTAAATAGCTTGAAAATCGATATTTTGCTACTGATAATACCACTTAATCTTTCAGAAAAATGATATGCTTTCCCACTTCTTGCCTGAAAAGACTCAGCTTTGCGTTATTCCATCGTAGCAGACAAGTGATTAATTTTTAAACTAAATCAAGCAAACTATCTATCTATCTAGTTCTCTGGCTATGTAGCTATCTATTTATCTGTGCTAACTGAGGTATACTTGTGCGACTCCATTTCGTATGCATTGCTTTATTCCGTCATGACTTGTGTTTCTTTTTGCTACTTGCAGTCATCTAATTTGAACAAAGAAAAGTCACACAGGTATACCCGTTGTCTGTCTGTCTGTCTGTCTATCTGTCTGTCTGTCTGTCTGTCTGTTTCCTGTTGGTTGTCCGTTAATGTAGCTGGAACTAGCACTAATATTCTATTTTCGTTTTCATCTTAAAGGTGCAACGAGAGATTTCAAATAACCGGTATCCATAAAAAAAATTGAAAATTCTGATTTTTGCCCTGATGTAAGCTTTCCATCAAAAATATCCCCATCTGAAAAGATTAAGCTGAGAAATGTTTCTTTGGTACAAAAATTGTAAAATTTCTAATTTCGTATAGGAGAAAATACAAAATTCAGCTTATGTTTTATATTGAAATAAAAGCAAGTCAAAATCACTTTTTTTTCTCTTTTAAGACATTTCTGTAACCAAATACAAGGTAAGAGATCTATTGCGTGTCTAATCTTTATGAAATCACTAGTGTTATGACACAATATCTGGGTGCCTCAGAATCTCTCGTTGCACCTTTAAATTAAGGTGTGTAAGTCTTTTAAAATTACATGGATATATTTTCAAGAGTTCATAACTACATCTTCCTGTCCTAAACAATCTACAGAGTAGGACGTATGGGAACGATATTTTGTCGTTCAATTCCAAGAAATATAACAACCCGAGTCGATAACATACCACGAATATTACAATTCTCCAATAACCAAATGAACATACGCAGTACTCACACCATATTCATATTGAGGTGAAAGGCATGGTTTGGAGTTAAGATAAAGATATTAGATGATACTTGGTATGCAGCTCATTCATGCATAAAACTATCAACAATTACGATCTTTCGAAACTCCTTTAATGTACCTTTAATCAAAAAAAAAAAAAAAAAAAAATTCTATTTTCGTTTTCATCTTAAAGGTGCAACGAGAGATTTCAAATAACAGGTATCCATAGAAAAAAATTGAAAATTCTGATTTTTGCCCTGATGTAAGCTTTCCATCAAAAATATCCCCATCTGAAAAGATTAAAGACACTATCAGTGATTTGAAAAATATTTGAAATTTGCAGGAATAGCTTCAAAGTGAAGGATAAGTCTGTAGAATTCTCATAAGTTACCTTTTACAGCTGTAGAATTAACAGAAAAGGAAGAAAACGGCAGTGTTCCAAGATACGATTCTCCATTCAATTACGTGTTGTAGTAAGTGTCCGTTCGGACAGTAATGACTAAAATCTCTGATTCTGTCCTTATTAGGTTGCTTCTGGTCTTATCATATGCAGGGTATGTTAGGATAACTGTACTTGTTACGTACATGCAAAAATCTGATTTTTGATGATTTTTTCGATTTGCTGATTTAGCAAATCACTGATAGTGTCTTTAAGCTGAGAAATGTTTCTTTGGTACAAAAATTGTAAAATTTCTAATTTCGTATAGGAGAAAATACAAAATTCAGCTTATGTTTTATATTGAAATAAAAGCAAGTCAAAATCACTTTTTTTTCTCTTTTAAGACATTTCTGTAACCAAATACAAGGTAAGAGATCTATTGCGTGTCTAATCTTTATGAAATCACTAGTGTTATGACACAATATCTGGGTGCCTCAGAATCTCTCGTTGCACCTTTAAATTAAGGTGTGTAAGTCTTTTAAAATTACATGGATATATTTTCAAGAGTTCATAACTACATCTTCCTGTCCTAAACAATCTACAGAGTAGGACGTATGGGAACGATATTTTGTCGCTTCAATTCAAGAAATATAACAACCTGAGTCGGATAACATACCACGAATATTACAATTCTCCAATAACCAAATGAACATACGCAGACTCACACCATAATTCATATTGAGGTGAAAGGCAGGTTGGAAGTTAAGATAAAGATATTAGATGATACTTGGTATGCAGCTTCAGTCATGCATTTAAAAACTATCAACAATTACGATCTTTCGAAACTCCTTTAATGTACCTTTAATCAAGCAACGCCATTAAACGGAATTTGAATCTAAGTAAAACACTCAAAACTAGAAGAAAACAATCTAAGTCTTTATTATAACATCAAATGCAAATAATGGTTTTTCTCAGGGTTGCTTGAAGATTGTTCCAAATATGGCAACAAATGCACCTGGCTGGATTCTGGTTACTGATTGCTTTGATAGCTTTCCGTGACGACAATGAATTTTCTCTTGTGGCATTATAATTGGTCTGTTACTAGCCTCGATAACTGGATAAATTCATCAACTGATTGAATACTTCATGTGACATACGTGACATGCAAGTATCATGTTTGCAACATTGTGCGCGTGTTCAGCCATTTCTGTAAATTCTTGTTAGATTAATTACGATCCTTAATAAATGTTTAATGGGTTGGTTCCGAATACGTTTGTCAGATAGAGATATTGAAGGAGAATACGATAGCGACAGCGATGGAATGTCTAGGATGATTTGCTTTATGCTTCATATCATCCTTACCGTTTGCACACTGGAAAGAGACGAAGTGAGGACGGGAGTGATAGAGACAGAGATAAAGAGGGGGCGCGAGAAAGAGATGGAGAAGTGAAGGAGGGAACAGGAATTGGAAGCCCTTGGCGATGTTAGTACCTAGTTTACGGGTTTTAGCATTAGTTCAGATAAAAAGATCAGCGATTTGTAAAAAAGAAAATCATTCTAGAGATACGTTTAGAATTAGAAAGTTCGAAATCTGGATTTGTAGATGCGCAGGCAAATTGCGTGCATTGTATCCTCGGGTTGGTATTACCCGATTTCCTTTTAAACTATGGGAACTTTCTATTGAGTCGCATGTTGACTTAGAAATAAAAGCTTGAAGATCCCCTGGACAAATTTGATGCTGAATTAAAAACAATTTCACATTACCCAAAATGAAGTGTAATGTGTGAGAGAGAAACGCTCGGGAATCTCGGACGTTGTCAAACCTGCGATACGCATGCGTACCTACGTTAGAGTGACGTCATTTGCTCACATTGCATTCTGGGTAATTTGCAAATCGGTAAATTGTGACTCGTTGCATGAAAGAAAGGCAGTTGTCAAATGCGACATTGGCATCTTTCGCTGTAGCCCCCACACACACACCTAAAGTGAGGTAGGAAGAGGTGTTGTCAGTACAAAAAAGGTTATTTTTATGTTGTAGTAATCGTTATTACAATGCGTAGCATCTTAATAATGTTATATAATAATAATCAGTTTTTATATAGCGCATAAGCAGCATTAAAGCGCTGTTGCCTGTGATTATTACGCTGCCGTCAGGAAATCGTTGCAATCATTTCGCTTCATCTAGGTTTTAGCCGGCCAAGCGCACAACCCTATCAGAACTTGTAATATTCACCCTAACAGCTCCCCAGATTTCGCTTGGGTCGACGAAGCAATTGAGATTATTGGCGACGGCGGGACACGAACTCACGATTGAACGCTCTAATGATCACGAGTCCTACACTTTTCCACTGGACCACACGTGCTCTCCATACATACTGAGACGGAATGCCGCACTCTTCAAATTGCCAACCCACTTGCATTCATCAGTATCGATAACGCAACAGTTCTGGCAAAGCATACATAGATCTTGGACTGCTGACATCTCTATTGAATTATGAGCAGTAGGATAGTAACCCCTCTATTGAAGGATACAGGCTGATTCAAAAAGAAGTTTAAGCATTTTAATTGTAGTTTTAGTAACAAAATCTTTAAGGAAATCCTTGTAAACTAATATGTAAGTCGAAAGAGTAGTATTTGAATGTCTAAATTTAAAAAAAAAAGAAATTTTAAATCTGCTCGTGCCAAACCCGAGTTTTACTAATTTGAATAAAAACAACTTACTGTACCTTACTGTACACATCTGGGTAACTGGTATCAGTTTCTATTTACACCAAATCAATAATGCGTGAACAAGAAAGCCCCATTGGTTTGCAACTTTCACTGTCAAAATGAAAGTTATACATCAATCAAGAGCAACATTTCTAATGCTGACAACTTTAAATGATATCGAATTTTGAGTCTCTCATTGTTTTCTCTTTGTAGACTTCTCTTGAAAGAAACACTTCATTGCATTTTTTGCAGTTCTTGAATAAATATAATTGCAGAAATATTTTACGATGAAAATAGTTATATTACACTGCTTGATGAATAGAAAGATGAACTTAATTATCTTTTGATTTATGGTTCTCGAGTATGAGTATATTTGACCAAAAAAATTGCAAACCAGTGGATCTGTCTGTTCACGCTTTATTGATTTGACGTGAATAGAAACTGATGCAAGTTACCCAGATGTGTACAGTCTGGAAAACAGGCTTGTCATGTGTAAATTATTCTTTTTTTAATTCAGACCATCATAAATTGTTCTTTGCAATGATATATTACTTCACAGGGACGTACTTTTATATTTTTCACTACACCTCGACAAATATGAGTAAACTTCTTTTTTAATCAGCTTGTATATGATGAAATTAAGATATTTTAGTTAGCTCTAACAACAGTGGGTGTTAAGGTGCAGCACGTCGCCTTTTGATGTGGCGAGTCACATATCTAAATACACATGTGAAATATGATATATGGGTATATTTTAGTATAGTTATAGGCACTGTATTGTCCTAGGTAATCCTATCACCAAGGACTCCTGCAATATAATTATAGCTATGTATCGGCGTTTAATATCATTTTATCATGCCCAATTATAGCAAGGTTGGTCAACGTTGTCAATGTTTAAATGTGGTATAAAAAGCAAATATTGTAAGATTTTGACTTCCTCCCAGAATTAATTCAGTCATTTTTAGATAGAAATGCACTTAAGTTTGAAAGAAATACAAGTCAAGCAAAACTACAGGAAGATCAATAAATATGCAGTAACCCGCAATGACATTCTTAATCTCAATAGAATACATTAATATATTGGCTCGATGAAGTTTCTTACAACAACAAGTATATGATCAAACAACCACCAGGTTTCGAAAACAAAATGCCACGTTGACGTTACTGAGGGTTGTGTGCACCCCTCGATATATGTGTGTTTAACTGTGAGTATGCATATATGAGCCCCGTTAAGTGTGAATATGGCTTTGCAGTTATTGCACATTTTGCATTAAAATTCCATTACATAGTTACAGTGTTTGGTAAAATCATCTAAGAATCTTAAGTAAATTGAATATCACGATGTCTCATGCAAAGACATTGAGAATATTTTCGTCTTATCTGTCCATTGCGTGACTGCAATTGAATAAGATAACTTCTGCGTGTGTATTTGTCTTTGGTCTTGTAATTCTTTGGTAATCGTTTTTCACCAGGGAAAATTGGCACTAATCGGATCGCTTAATTTGGGATATTCTTATCAATCGAATCACCACTGTTATTGTAGAATTAATCGGTGTTTTAATCTATTAATAAACCCGTTTAACCTTTCTATATTATGTAGCGTACAATGTAGTACATGACTTTAACCTCTTAGGCAAAGATACGGTGACGCAGAGCTTAGACGCAATATTCCCATGTTTATAAGGATTATTTTATGATAGAGCAACAGTAAGCCGCAACGTCGTTTATCAACAACGCCTATCTTCCACCGTTCTTCCTTTCGGGATTCCCTTTTCACACTCATTGTCAATAAACCGTGAAGGCCATGCTTTATATACGTAGTGACCTTAATACTTAGCACGCGGTAGCGTATCCCTGTAGGTTTTAACGCTCTTCTCGACGATTTGGTATCTCAACAGAATGCCACACGCTTAAGTCGCTGATTGCATCTGAACCATCTTAAAAGAAAAACACTTGTTTGGAAGTATTTTTCTTGCTTATGTCGAATTTTAACAATGGAATATTACGTTCTTAAAACGTTTTCAAAATTTGACAATGTTTGGTTTTCTCATTTTAAGGAAATTCTTGCGTGCAAATAGTTCTCTATAAAACAACAGGGCGTTTAAGTGACTCAAAACCAACCTCATGGCTATAAAGTGAGCTGTATGTTGCATTTGGCTGAAATGTTTCTCGTCCTAACTGTGCCAGACTGGTTTTGGGCCCATAAAAGTACACATTTTCTGAAAGGAAATGCTGCACGGCATCCGCAAAGGCGCAAACAATAGCAAAGATGTGATACATTTCAGAGTTTATCAAATCATCAACAACCATGACATACCTCCCACAAGAAACCAATTGTATCACTTATAACTTTGCATGTTTAACACGGACAATTTTAATTGGTTGATCGGGGAAAATATCTGTAAACGCTTCTATAATTTTGCCTTTTTCATCTGAAATTTTAGTTACAAATGAATTAAGTAAGAATTGGTACCTCGAGTATCTTGAGCAACGAGAACTTTCAGATTTCCAAAAAGAAAATAAGGAATCAAAATAGTTCTTCTAAATATTTGTCTTAGGATTATTAAAATCGCCAAATTTAAATTGTCTGTATTTTTTTTATTTCTGTAACGCTGCGAAATTTATTCAAATTTTGTCATTGTTTTCGTATTCCTTCCATTATTTCCTTTCTTAAATGTGTGTTTTATATGTTCAAGACCAATAGTAACCAAGGTGTAATGAGAAACGCTTCCGTCCATTATCCATCTCTCCTTACCAAACGTGCCTATATTCAACGGCATTATCGGCAGGCGAGTTTCAAAATGAAGAACAACAAGGTACTGTTTAAATGGAAATATTCCATACTGCAGAAAAAATGGTCTTTGATGACTCAATTTGCTATAGCGTGTGTGAAGTGTTAATACTCGACCAAGGGCTTGCCTCGTGAATGTAATTCTCGTTGTTAGCCTAATGCGGCGTGAAACACAACGTGTAGTGTGATATCGGAGTAATGTATATCTCTTCATCCTAACGTAAAATAGGATTGCGTGTGAGCTTCATAGAAAATCTAGAAATAAAAGACAAAATGTGTTAATTCTTTAGAGGTACTTGCCTTTGATAAGCCTCCTCTACTCTAAAAACCCATTACCATAATGGTTTAATTTGAACACCCCAATAATTTCATGAATTTTTGTAGTGCGTGATATTACTTTAATAACTAGTTTCGGAGTTGTTAAAATTTTAAATGGAGTTCAAACCAAGGTTTTAATAGCTAAATCATGCGATGTGTTCTGAAGACTCAAAGTTCATAAGCACGTCCTCTGTTATTATTTAGATTTTTACGCTTCGCGTTCTGAAAGCGAATATAATATCTGATCTCTCAGAAATCAATTGTTTAAACATTTTTTTTTCATATTTGTTTTTAAATTATGCATTTAAATGACAATATTAGGAATCAGCGCTACCAATACATTCAAATGAGTCCAAACAAGCCTAGTCTTATGTCATTGGTTTTTAAGATGGCTTCTTAAACGACCAGTGGACATTTGGGAAGCCATCACAAAAACCATCTGACCTATATGTTACATAATCTACCATGGTTAAACGAATATTGACTGGAAAGACGTTCCTATGTTTCAAAAGTCTAGTGTTAAAGGGTTGTTTAGATGTTTACCTTTTTATTAATGTGAGTAAATATACGCTGTTTGCAACAAAGAAAAAAAATACACCAAGTTGATTATTTTTATTGTTGAAAATTTCCACCCTTTAATAAGGTAATATAACCACTGTCTTCAACAATAAGACCATAGTGTTATTTTTTTAATATTGTGGCATCCGTTTATTTTACCATAATTGCCATACAAGAATAGACATTTAATAGCAAGTCATAAAAAATATAGGTATAAAATTGAAGTAATATCACCATGATATGACTCTATGCTCGGTATATATGGAATCACGTCACAGCTCCTCTGACGGTCTTTGCTTTATTGCCGGCGTTGGTCGGCAGAGCATGTAATTGTCCCAGTCGTCTCCTCGATTTTCCGGTTTGACGTTCCGATTGCTACCGAGGAAGCCGGGCGTTACAAAGATGCCTGTAGGCCATACGCAGATTTATCTACTCTCCAAATATCGGTTAAGATCAAGCCTTGATTACCAACAACAACTTGATTGTCATATATAATGATGTTGAATCATACCCAGTAGTTTGTTTATATGGTTGTAAATCATATTCCATTCGAGGGTTTTCACCGCTGTAAATGAGTTATTGAAATGATTAAAGTAGTAAACTTAAGTGGCTTCTTTTCTGTTTCAAATCAAATTACTCACTTTATTTACATAACATTAAAAGGATTGAGGTAATTTGTGTAGCGTTTACTATATTATAAACCGCTTTGTAAAAAATGATGCCAAGCTATCGATATCTAGATGATTCAATCTTTGCGAAACGTCTACTCTGCTTAAAGAGACACAGGGTCATTCAAAAAAATATAATTCCTCAAGAACAAAAAAATCACAATTTTACATACAAAAGCGGTATCATAGTACACAGAGTCACAATATGATGCCAAAGACTTCCACGATTTCGGCCCTTTTATAACAACATTGTATTTTTCCAACAAAATTGGTTTTTTTCTTAAAATGCATTATACATGAAAATCATGGACTCATATTCATGATCTTACCCACAAAGAGGATGGATGGCCAAACAACGGCAAAGGAATAACTTAATCTCTAATGTAATTTTCTTGTAGTTTAACAATGTGAACCTGTGTTTTCTGAATTAAAACCACTCCGGAGTGCGTTTTTATTACAAATCTTACATTATACTTAAAGATGTTGATTGGAATAATCATTTTTCAGCATTATCACCACATAATTCCAAAACCATATTTCTACATAATTAAGTATTTAGAGTCATCACGCACAACTTGGATATTAACCTTTTCGACAAGATGGAGCAAATGTCAGCTTTGCTCCCGTATATGACCTCTCATTTGACATCAACGAGAACATAAGAAATCTACGCTTCCCCTATTAGCCAAATTTCAGAGAATTATGTTGTGTCTAAGTATGCAAGTCTGTAGAAAAAGGTAGGACGCAATTAACGGCTATTCATCAATCGTTGATTTTGTATGAATTGCGTTTTACGGGTTAGAATTTTCAACAACGATTCTGATAAATGAACATCTAACATGCACAATCGACTCGGTTTTTAAGCGGGTAAATACTGGGACGGAACAATCGGTTCGTTTATTTGCCGCACATTTTCCTAAATTATGAATACCCCATTGACCTATTTAAGAGTGCAGTTAATGGGAATTATGGAAATGGAAAATGTAAAATGCCTAATTAAAGGTGTTAATTACAAATGACCTTAAATTAGGTCTTTTCACGTCTTTTCTCCAATCGGCAGAGTGGCTGACTTTTGTGTGTGGTTCCTGTGGCTGTGGTAGATAGCATCACGCGACAATATAACCTATTTTTCATAAAAAGCACGGAGTTTTAATTTTGCTATAGAAAAAGGGCCAGTCTGTATTGAAATACATTAGGTGCTCACATTAAAAAGCATTCCGTTTCTAATGAAAAGGGGTATCTCGGTTTTTTCTATGTATATTAAAAGAAAAAGGCGTTTTGGTGAAATTAGAAATCATGGGACTGATTATAAAATGATGATCGAAGAGCTCGTGGATTGCTTTTCGGAGTTTGGAATTCCGGGGCCATAAAAGACAATAGGGGCAATCCAGCTAGGGTCCGGGGAGGGCAGAGTGCCCATCGGAATTTTCATTTAGGAAAATGGGAAGGAAGACGGTTATTCATGCTAAATCGGTCATTTTCACCCTTTGCCCTTGATCATAAACAGAAAGCTTATTACTTCTAGAGTTGTAGGTTCAGCTTTAAGTTGTGTTTTAAAAGAAAAGTATTGTGTTTTGTTTTAGGCCCAAAAAAGTTGTTCTCAGCTTCCGCGCGGCGCTTTAAAATGGGGATTGATTTAGCTCATAGCTCTATGCGGGGGCGCGGGGGTGATTTTGGTGTCGCCTGCCCTAAGGCAGAAGACACATAGGGATCATATGGCACGATCCACGTATTCAAAATCATGGCGAGTTTTCCCCGCATGTCGAGTTTCACGCTCTGTGTATCGAGTTTTCCTCGCCATATGGCGAATGTCTGTGTTGCAGAGGCTTAATGTACGAGTGGTTTACTAGCGATGTTTATGTCAGATTTGCCCTCTAGAGCATCGAGTTTGTGCAGTACCCTTTATTTGGTGAGTTGAGTTTGACATACCCATCATTTTCAGTTTTACGCTCCACGTATCAAATCACTAGTGGCGAGTTTTCCCGCGCTGGTCGAGTTTCACGCGCTGGGTATCGCGTACCTCGACACATTTAGGCGCGTGTGGCCAGAGTTTTTTTTTTTGTTGGTTTGTTTGTTTTTTTTGTTTTAAATGTCGAGTTTACAGAGCTTATATGTCCAGTTTGCCTGTACATCGAGTTTTGCTCTTCTATATGGTGAGTTGACATAAATATTGTCCAGTTTCAAAATCTCGACATGATTTTTATCAACTGAGGAAAACTCGACATGATTTTTTGGTGGATGTGTTAAAAAAAATAATGTCGAGTTTGCTCATGTTGAGAAGAAAATCATGTCGAGTTTGCTCATGTTGAGAAAAAAATCATGTCCAGTTTTTTAAAACTCGGCATGATTTATTCTGGACATGATTTATTCTGGACATGATTTATGAAACTCGGCACATAGAGTTCAAACTGGATAGGCAGCGCGGAAACTCGACATATAGCGGGGGTGTCAAATCGATATACGCGAATGAAACGCGCCATGATTTGATACGTGGAGCGTGCCATAGGATCACTTTGTCCACTGTAGTTGTTGATGTCTGTTGTTGATGTCTGTTGTTGATGTCTGTTGTTGTGAAAAAGGGTTACATTTGCTTGTAATATCCGCATGACTTCAATGGATTTAAAACAACACTTGGGCACAGGTGCAACATGGCATCCCCCATTTGTTGGATGGAGGTCAAAAGGTCACATACCGAGGTCAAAGGTCATGTGTAGGTACCAAGTGTAAAATAGGCGAAAATGTAAAAATTGCCTATGTGAAAAGTTGATGTTCAATTGGAACCAAACTGAGTCATAGTTGCAACATTGGATCCCTCTTTTGTTAATGAGGTCAAAGGTCTCCATCCAAGGTCAAAAGGTCATGTGAGGTCAAGCTGTAAAATAGGTCGAAAATGTAAAATTGACCTCATTTGAAAAGTTCAATTGGAACCAAACTTGGTTTTTAGGACTTGACATGCAAACCCTCATTTGTTTACGAGGTCAAAGGTCACATATCAAGGCAAAGGTATGTTAGGCCTATCATTCACAAACCGCGACGGCAGGCAACACAAGCAGTCCGAGGACCGATTGTATTTTTACACCTTTTTTACATTTTTTAATTTTTTTTTAATTAGGCGATACTCAGTACTTTTCTTGACACGAATTGTGTCTCAAAAGTTGGGACAAATAAAAAAAACGGCGAAACTATATGGACTCTATAGCGTTTTTTCATTGTGTGAAGTTTGTTTCTGCCTTTAAAAACAGAAGAGGTGGCATTGGTGCATTGGAGTGGCACATATTATATTTATATAACCTACAGCTGCCAAATTGTAAAAAAAAATATATCGCGTAGGTCATAGCTTGTTTTGTAAAAAAAGGATGGCACAAGGCTTTTTAGCCAAAGAAGCCGAGACAAAGTTCTTTTTCTTGATTTAATCACAGCGATGTGAAAACCATACACTTTAATCGCAGACCAAATTCGACAATCATTTAGGAGTCCTTTGTAATCTGCCAATCAGAAAAGGCGCGCGTATAATGTAAAGCTTGTAATTGTAATTGTAATGTGTTGATTTGATTTGTCAGCGAAAGGACCCCGCCCAAACCTCCGCTCAGGACAATCAAAGCGCGCGCCATGCTGATTGACAAAATCATATAGGACATGGAAGCGATCGTTTTAATTTTTTGTTCCCATTTTTCAGACAATCGACCCACATTCTAAGATGCGTACGTTCACCTGTGAACTATGCCACTTACCCTAATCTAGGTCATGTAATAATTAGAGGTCGGTATCTTCGTTAGATAGCAATATTTATTTATTCATCTGTGTTATATAACGTAATAATTTGTAGGTCGGATGGTCTTTATGCGCACAGTTTGGCCACGAGTGCATGGCATGTGTGCAAACCATTTCAATGATTCAGACGATTTGACAAATTCACGCTGAATGAATTGAGGTTTTTAACTGCCTGTTCAATATAGATTCAAGTTTGTTGTACTCTTTATACTTCTGTTTGTAGGAGAAGATGTAATTTAACTGGCTCTGATTATAGTGGTTTCATTAAAATGAAGCACTGTATGGTCCCTCGATGTTTTTTACGAGAACATTTAAGGGACCCCAGATTTTAATCTTTGTTTAATCTTCTGTTGTCCTTCAGAATTTTAAGCCTTATAACCTTACGCTCACGTCACCTTTTGAGAACATTTTGAACGACTACTATGTTTATTCAATGCCATCCAATTGTGAAAAATTTTCAATAATTTCTTCCCTTGGACACTTTTTCTATCAAAACATCCATACCCTTACTAATTGTCCCTTATAAATTGTCCCCATTTTCGGCAGCTTGCAACTGATATAATTTATGCATAGAGATATGGTAACTTTTAATCCCAATTTATTTAATTTTTTGTTTTTTTTTTTTTTTTTTTTTTTTTTTTTTTAAAAAATCTAATTTTGCATTTGAAAATTAGTGCTTTTGAGGCAATGAATAATTTTGTCAAAAAATAATCTTGCAAAGAGAGTACTACTGTTAGGTGATATAGCATGAGCTGAGCGTTAAAATAAGTAATAACATATCAGTGGAAAGGGCACAGAGTTTGAATACTTAAAGACACTATCCGTGATTTGTAAATCGGCAAATCGAAAAAAATCATCAAAAATCAGATTTTTGCATGTATGACGATAGTACAGGATCCTAACATACCCTGCAAAGGATAAGACCAGAAGCAACGTAATACGGACACAATCAGAGATTTTAGTCATTCCTGTCCGAACGGCCCACTTACACAACACGGCAATTGAATGGAGAATCGGATCTTGGAACACTGCCGTTTTCTTCTTGTCGGTCAATTCTACAGCTGGAAAAGGGAAGTATGAGATTCCACAGACCTTATCCTTCACTTTGAAGCATATTCCTGCAAATTTCAAATATTTTTCCCAAAATTCAATGATAGATGTCTTTAACCGAAGTTACATGCAAATCGAGCCGTCTTTTCTTCTCGACCAGTTATCAACGTGCTCTTCTTATGAAAGGCCATGGCAAAACCTTAGCGGACAGAGCCCGTGGGCACCAGTACGGTCCATCAACAAGATCACGCACCCAGAGTGGTTTATGCAAAGAAAATGATGACAACTGATGGGACACTTCCCCACCGGTGTCGTGCCTGATTGTACGTGAATTCCAGGACTTCCATTCCATACAAAAATGCCATTCACGAATCAGGTATGGACGAATATCCCCTAGAACATTTGTTTGCCAGAGTGGTTATGGTAATGTTCCGGAATCGTCTGCTACAACCAGAGAGTGCCACGTGTTTCCGGTAGAGCAGCTTAGCATCTTTGAGAGTCAAACAATACATCACCTGAAAATATAGAATGTGATCAAGGTGCACAAACAGGTTGGTGCATATTGCATGGAATCCTCCACTCAAAGATGGTTGAATCAAACAATACACTTCACCTGCACATATAGAAGTGTTCAGGTGCAAAGGCAGGGTGTGCAGAGTTTATAGATCACTTCAACCTTAAAAGATGGCGGGATAAACAATACACTCACTGGAACATAGAGAATATGATGTCCCATGTCCAAGCAGGTGAATGCATTGTTCATGCAGATAACATTCCACCCCAAAGATGGCGGATTCAAACAATACACCTCACCTGACATATAGAATGTGGGTCAGGTGCAAAGCAGGTGATGCATAGTTCATGATCCAGTTCCACCTCCAGAATGGTGGATGCAACCAATACCCCACCTGAACACATAGAATGTGGTCCAAGTGCAACAACAGGTGGATGCGGAGTCAATTCAAACAATACACTCACCTGAACATATTAGAATGTGGTCCAGGTGCAAAGCCGTGCAAAGCAGGTGGATGGATAGTTCATAGATCATTTCACCTCAAGGATGGTGGATCAAACAATACACCCACCTGAACATATGACTGTGGTCCAATTGAACAACAGGTGGAATGCGAGTCATTCAAACAATACACTCACCTAAATATAGAATGATGTGGTACATGTGTAAAGCAGGTGGAATTCATAGTTCATACTTTCATTCCACGATGCAACTTTGGACTCTATGCAGAAGAGAAACAATCCCAATGTGTCATAAACAATGAAAGAGCTCGACAAATGTACAGACCATGTTACATGGCCTAGAGCACAAGAATATCCATTTATTTTTAATGTGAACACTATGATAGCATGTACACACAACCGGAACTCAAGCTATTGTGTGATGTATCGCTTACAAAAACGATATACGCCATTTTCAAACAAATTGTAATAAGCCCAGCATCTGTTGTGCATCATTGCGACTTGAAAGTTTGAATACCATTCTTTCGATATTCCAAGCTCAACTCTTGAAATTAATGCCAGGATTGTTAATATCTTCCTTTTGTTTTTCTTTTTGATAATTGGCTAGTTATTTGCGTCATTATCTGATTGGACAAATGTGATACATCGTGCTTTTTGCTCAAAACTTCCTATTATTGACAAAATGTTGAAACTACCTTGTCTCTTCCTCCCAGGGGCGGCGCCAGGACAAAATCAAAATAACACGCTTAACTGATATAGGTAAAAAAAAACCAATTCGGCCTGAAAAGTGGTTTTTAATCCAGCAGGGGTTTGCAGTCAGATTGTTTTTCCGAGGGGCCAGTTCCCGGTTAGTGCCCCAGAAATTTCCGGTGAAAAATTACAGATTTAGGGTGAAAACATCTTCTACCCCTCCGAGGGGCACTCTGCCCTTCCTGCCACATTGATGCATATGCCCCGATTGTCTGTTCAGGGCCCATTTATTCCAAACGTCTGAAAAGCAATTCCGGATCATTCAAAAAAAAACATTTTATAAATCAGTCACAAATGATTTATAATTCAAAACTCTGTTTTCGGTAATACAAGAAAAAACCGAGATACCCCGGAGTACATTTACAAAAGGGAGCTTTTTCATGTGACACATAATTGTATATATTTCCAATACAGACTGTCCCTTTTTCTATAGCCCCAAAATTAAAATCGTCGTATTATAAAAAAGGGTTATTTGGCAGCGTGATGCATCTATCAGAGCCACAGGAACCACACACTAAAGTCAGCCATACTGCCGGTAGGAGTCACAGTATGTCATGCACATGAAAAGACCTAATTTAAGAGCAGTGGTATGAAACACTTCAATAGGACATTTCACATTTCCATAATTCCATTAACGCACTCTAAATAGGTCAATGTCATAGGTGGAAATTTGCGGCAAATTAAAACGAACCGATTTTCCGTCAGTATTGACCCGCTTAAAACCAAGCGATTGTGCATGTAGAAATGTTCATTTATCAGAATCGTTGTTGAAAATTCTAACCCGTAACGCAATTCATACGAAAGACAACGAAATATGACGATGCCGTTAATTGTCTACCTTTTTTCTACACACATACTTATACACATAAATCTCTTAAATTTGGCGCAGAGTTAGGGCACGTCCAAAGAAAGATTTTGGCTGTAGGGCAGTGTGGATTTCTCGCGTTTCTCGTTGAAGGGAAAATGAATGGTCACATAAGGGAGCAAAGCTAAAATTTACTTCAATCTTGTCTAAAATTATATCGTATATCCCGCCTATCAAAGCGCATTGGTGTGTCAGGAACAGCTTTGGACTGGTTCCAGTCTTATCTTCAAGGCTGGACTAGCCGCGTGGACATAGCAGGCTATCTTTCTGAACCAATCACTGCCCATTTTGGTTTGCACACAGGGCTCTGTAGTCGGTCCTATAGGCTACAGTATTTACACATTACCAGTTGGAGATATTGCCCGTCATCATGGTGTCAGCTATCATGTGTACGCAGATGATACTCAACTTTATGTTCCTTTTGACCCAACAGATCCTCATGAATTGGAAAATGCACTGACTGTTCTTCAAAACTGCATAAAGGACATCAAAATATGGATGAATGTCACATATAAAAACTCAATTGATTTAAAACTGAGGTTCTTTGTTTGGCGCTATCCATACTACAAAAAGCTCCTTCCTGATATAACATGTCTATAGGAAACTCTCACATTAAACCATCTCAAACGATACGAAATCTTGGTGCCAACGTGATTCAAACATGACCATGGAATCACACATCACTAATGTTAGTCGTACATTCATCTACCACCTACGGAACATCTCGCGCATTCGCAGATACATTGATAAAGCCACTTGCCATCATGCTGTACGCTCGCTTATACTTTCTCGCATCGACTATGCATGCGTTACTTCTTCGCTACCAAAGTCGTATACTCTTCGTCTTCAGCCGCCTACAAAATTGGCGCGAGGACTTGTTTACTGTAACTAGACGCAGGGACTCAAAAACCACTGCTTAAAATCTCTTCATTGGGCTTCCTGTGAAACAGAGAATTTCTTTTAAATTGCTTATATGTTTTTAATCTCTTAATGGCATGGCTCCTGTATATCTTCAAATGTTTCCCAAGTTACATGTCCAAAAGAAACCTTAGGTCATCAAAAGATTGCCTACGGTTGGATTATCCAAGGACTCGAGTAAAAGCTGGTGATAAAGTTGTTTACTGTTGGTGTTTCAAAGTTATGGAACAAACCTTCTTTCTAATTAAGGCAGTCAGTATCTGTAAACAGCCTTTAAAAAGGCACTTAAGACACAACTTGTTTCCTAATGATTTGTTTTTCATTATGATTATATTTATTGCTCATTTTCTCACTTTCTTTATTGTAAGCGCCTTGAGCCTTTGGGGAACGGCGCGTCATAAATGCTAGTTGTATGTATGTATGTATTGTTCGTGAGGATTCTAAATACGCATTTATGTAGGAAATGATTTTGGATAACGTTACATGTATGTGGTGATAATGCTGAAAACAGCCAAAACGTCGTACATGAACAAACAATACGTATTTTGAATCCTTATAACCACTGCAGACAAACAAATAGATATACTTTTTAAAGAAAATTCGGAGCAAATTTTAGCTTTCCCTGTATGTTAACTTCCACTTCCCCCAACCATGAAACGTGAGAACTCTGCAATGTCTCCATACCAAAATTTTTATTTTCACGTGCCATAACTCTGTGCCGAATTTCATAGATTTTATTGTCAATGCCCTTGCCCCACATATGTCACAAACTCTCTGGCTACTGTGAAGTATTGCCATGAATAAATCTAAAGATAAATGTTTTTTCTAGAACCATAGTTTAACTAAGTCCTAATACAGATTTTTAAATATTATGTTATACAACTCCAATCCCCCCTTGCAGTTCATATTCTGCGTTATTTTGTTTTAATTGTGCATTATTTTATGCTACAGTTGTATTCATTTAACAATTGAACAACCTTATTGACTCATTGATTATTTTAGTGTTTGTTTGTTAAAGGACCAATGTATAGTTTATTGTGTATATTTTAACTTAAAACAGTAAATACGTTAGCAAAGATAAAATGATTAGATTGGGCTGTGATTTAAATATTCAATCAATAATTGCCATAGGAGTGGGGTAATCTATGTGTTTGATAATACCAAAGCTACAGTTGAAGTCGGCTCTCGAAATATGAATGAGTTTGAAATTATTGACATATGGCGAATTTATGTTCCAAGTTTAAAACAATATATGGGGCGTCAGAAAAATCCACTCGTTCTGCAAAGGCCAAATGACTATTCTTCTAGCAGTAATCAAGATTTTGTGAACATCCCTGTAATCGTTACGACTCACAGTGTGATATGATTTTTTGTAAAGTATTTTTTTTTCGCACACGAATTACATTATCGCATAACCAGACTATTTTGGTTTGGTCGGTTTATTTGGTTGTCTATGTTAATAATACAAACACCCACAATATTTATAGCGTAATTATAACTTTTTTTATTTCCTCTTTCAAACATTTCGACTTACAATTCAAATATCATGACATGGCTTTAAAAATCAAATCCTCAAACAGCGGCTAAAGTTAGGATTTTAGGTGCGATTATGAGATTTTTTTGCTGTCCTTTTTGTTTAGAATTCATGATTGAAATAATTCTTTTTCAAATTACTATTACAGATACATTTTACGATGTTTTTATTTTTAAATTTCTAAGATGTGAGGAGGGAGGTTGTTGTAAAATAGTGAGGGAAGGGGGCTAGGGCCGATAAATTGACTAACTAGATTCTTTGTAATTGTTTGGTTACACAAAAGCCTATTGTTATCTGTGAACATTAAGCCTTAACCCTAAAAGGCCGGGGCGGAATCCGCAACCTCCCCCCCCCCCCGACATTTTGTTTTGACGTATCTCACCTATTTGTTATTTTTTCAGCGCCGAAATAGGCATGACTTTTTCTTTGAAGCCTTGGCGCTCGATTTAAGACCATTTTGAACAAAATCGGACCTACGGTTTGCACGGGTTACGTAATCGCGCCGAAACTACATGACTATTTTTTTTGAAGCAATTGCGCTCGATTTAAGACCATTTTGAACAAAATCGGACCTACGGTTATGACGCGGCGTTACGTAATCGAGCACTGCGTGCGAAGAAAAGCTATTTCCCATTGAAATTACATGGAACAGCAGGAAATCCAGTTTTTTGTGCTAGGAACGTTTACGGCTGATGTTTTATCTTATTTATTTGATTTATTTGGTAAGTAAGGAGCATGGCTGCCATATCGTTTGACACCATCATAGTCCAAAAAATCCAACTTTTGCTTGAAAAAATGGCGAAAACCCATGAGATTTTTTGCGATTTTTTTAGATTTTTCGCATTTTGCATGACGTCATGTTTGACTTTAACTTGACGTCATCCGGCATGTTTACTTTTTTTTTGATATACATGGACTTGGGTTCATAGCTATCGATTGGTACCACACATATGATAGTTCATCAATCCGTTTCCGAGATACTGGGGGGCGGAATCGGTGAGATTGGTCCAAAAAGCCCGGCTCTTTTAGGGTTAATTAGTTAATATTCTAAACACAACTTAATTTAACATAATG
The DNA here is from genome assembly GCA_023653785.1 of Ophioderma brevispina. Lineage (NCBI taxonomy): Eukaryota > Metazoa > Echinodermata > Ophiuroidea > Amphilepidida > Ophiodermatidae > Ophioderma > Ophioderma brevispina. The sequence goes on along the minus strand of JAMKCH010010266.1, from coordinate 91,306 downwards.
ATATCTAATCAAGTAATGGTCCTTGGCCACAAGGGTTTCCACTGCTTACGAAGAAGACAAATAATTTTGTTACCAGCGTGTATGCAAGCTATGGGCATATGTCCAAAAGCATACCAGATTAAGATACACAGGTTTGTCTCGCTAGTGGTCAGTAATGGTCAGCTGGGTGGTCACACAGATGCTAAAGTTTTAAACTGCTCCATTCAATTTTAAACATACCAATCAGTGATATGATCCAAGAGATTCGAAGAGTGTTCTGTCGTAATTGTCTCTGATCTCTCGACTGGGAGATACAGCAGACAATAGATCAAAGTCATGTAAGAAGTGTGGAAAATGTCTAGTCCAGTATTTACTTTTCGTAAAGATGGAAGATCGTTTTTTTTTTTCATGTCGTACAAATAGGTGTATGAGAGAGATAACATCGTTATGTCTGTAAGTATAAACCTCAACGGGCTTGCATTTACTAATTACAAACGGAGCACCTTCACGGATTGGCACCACTAGAATGATTTTTTTTTACTTTTGAACCTTGCCTTCCTCTTTCTTCATTTAAAAGTAATTGTACTATTACTTACTAATGTGAATGAGATTGATACTGGACATCCTATCTTTTAAAAGTGTTTCAAAGCTTAACCGTTTCTTGTTTGTTTTTTAATTATTGATTTGTATTACTTTATTTATTTACACTTACCTCAGTTTGATCCTTAGTCATAGGTAAAAGAGAGTCTTTAGCAAATGAACATTACACAATTTATCATACACAAACGATATAATATTGGACATGCTCTAGGAACAAAGTCGGCATCGATTGACGTAAGATAAATAATTGGCTTGACAATGATATAGAATCAACAATATTTCGCATTGTCGCAATTTAGAAATGGTATTTTTTTAAGAGATGATCAACCGATTACAACGCGGATTCTATTTCACCAGGTAAGAAGTTACCCTGCTTCATGTAATGATGGAGGAATTAGTGCAGAAGATATGTTGAAACAAAATAACCCCCAGCAAACAACACGTTTTAAAAAACCTTTTTGCCATAAGGTTTTGAAATGTTATGACGTAATTGTCGGGTCGCAGGAAAAGGTTTGAATTTTTTTTTAACATTTCAAAATGATGAAAACCTCTTTCAAAACAGTAGTTACGTTGTTTTAAGTTTTTTAATAAATACTTGGTTAAAATGAAACCCTATATGCGCACTTTCACCGAAATTTTTTGTACACCACATTAGCCTTGGTCAGTGGTTCTGATTCGAGTGTATGTGAAATCGGCCCCAAGGTTGGCACTGGTAGCTTTTGAAGAAAAAAATACACAGAATAGAAGGTTATGGATATTAAACGAATCCTACAAAATTAAGTAATTCTGGGATTTTAAAAAAATAAGAAAAACATGAAATTAAACCAAATAACATGGAATATATAAGGTGGCCTTTAGTGCATTGATGAAAAATGCAACATCTGTCGTCTGCTAGCTAGCAGAACGACAGATGGGGATAAGCGGCGATTCAATCAGGAGTGCTTTGCAAATTTGCTGGGGCATTTTGACCCCCCAAACAACCCACTGATACCAAATCTGTGAATCCCATAGACTCTGGGAATAGGTAATTCATATGCATAGAACATCTCGAAAAAATTATTCATGTGAATTACTGGATAAGACTTAAGTACAATATTTGACACAAAACTTTTGTTTAGGCATCTTGTAATGTTTTAGGATGTTGCAAAAACAAGCATTTTCCCATAGAGTTTGCCTCAGTAACGGTTTTTTTTAAGCAAAAAGTCCACGATGAATTGAATTGTTGTTTTAGCACCATAAAGAGTTAATTACTTTTACTGTCAGTAGTAATTCAGTTTACCTTATCAGTATGTGTGAAACCATATATCAACAAAAACAATTGGGCTGTGGGTTCTGTGATTTTTAAACCATATTCTCAGACGAACTTCCGTGAATGCCCAAGGGGGGGGGGGTTCCAGGGTACCATACGATTAACTCATTAAGACTTGGACGATTTTATTTTTAATTTTTTTATGAAAAGAAGCGCATTTAAAAGTAAGACAATTACCAAAAAAACGACGAAAAATTTCCCATGCGTAAAGGCCCCCAGGTAACTTAAGTGTTTCAAAGTTTTACTCACGAACCTGGCTGGCCGTAATGGACCAAAACATCTTTTTAAATAAAACAACACTCTTGCATGGCATCTGAAAAAAAAATGCTTTAAAAGATCTGAAAAATCACTAGTGAATATTAAGAAAGTGGTTTTTTGACTTTCAGATTGACTGGTAGTAGATGGTATGATGTTCTCACAGTAAATGGTATATGTGACAGTATGTCAGGTGGGGGCATAGAACAATAACCAAGCTGTAAATCGGTTTATAGTCCATCAAAGGAGATGACCATACATTTCAGCAAACAATTGGAGAGATAAGTATTCAACAATCGGCCCGGTATGCGGGGGAGAGGGAGAAAACACTTAGAGATTCTTTCTCTGGTACTTGAGTGCAGGGCCATTGTAAAATTACCAAGCAGTTGCATGATCCAGGTGTTGTTAGCCCACGATTCATGTGAGTATAATTTTTTTCAGGAACACCAAAATACCTGTCCCTCTTTCACAAATAAATACCAGTTTTACATATAATAAGGTCGGGACTTTAGTTTTATTCGAAAACGCGCGGTTAACTGAATAGAATGGCGTTAAGTAAGAGTTACGGATTTAATTGAGTTCTGCACATAAAGTTGTTAGGTCGAAGCTTGCCCAGCAACTTTTCCTCCATGATATTTGTTCGTCTTTCTCATTCGAAAAATGATTGAAAAATATGACCATAGTAATTGAACACAAACTATGGAAGCTCATGTTTATTTCGTGAACGAGGATAGGATTTTGTGTTATGTCATAACAAAAACTCCATCCTGATCAGGGAGATGACAATACCCCTAAATACTTTTCAACCTGCTAGACCATATAACAATGGCCCTGCACTCCAAGATTGAAAGGAATCTGAAGTGTTTTCTCCTCCGCATACCCGGGCGAATATTTGATATATTAGCCTCCATGGTTTGATGGAGTCTATGTGGTCACTGTGATCTTTAGGGAAGAAATGAGGTGAAATTGTATCATTTTCTAGAAAGTTCTATGGAGGGGGTTATTAATAATTTAACATTACTTATGAATTTGCACTGTTCTTGACCTCCTCCACCAGATGAAGTAAGCTAGATGTATGTAAAAGTCGCGTCTAATATAAAAGTCATCGAGGCTGACTCAGAGATTCACGAGAGGGCGCATCCAATTATACATAGCTTGTCAATAGGCTAATCATGGTGTGAAACAAACTAAGGCTCAAACTCGAAAAGTCCTTCATATAGATAATCACAATTTGTTATAAAATTCTGGATCCGGAACTTTAGTTATACACGGATATCTCTGGCCACTGTATATACTGTGATAAATTTTTTATGCTGAAAAAATCCGATTCATCTTAAATGTGGAAATTAATTTAGATTTTAGGTGACATCTTTATAGTGGAGGGGCCTATGTTCTCAGAGAGTGATTTTATGAAGTTCATGTTAATTTGGAACCATTCTAAATGTTATTCTACTGGTCTGCTATTCACAAGGTCAAAATGGTCAGTACATCGTCTAAAGTATATCGACCTTGGTATCCAAATGTGGCAAAGTTCACAAGGAATATTGTATATGATATTTATTTTGTTACTTGAGCTTTGTTTTCTTGTTATTGCAAAAAGCTAATGAGAGAACAATAATATGCATGAATTTGCCTTATTCAGATTCCAGTCGGTGATTGTGATTCATGCCAAAGCACGGAGTTAGAGGCCTCATGTTTTTGCACAATGTTAGGAACCCTACACAGCCCACATTATACCTTGCTATTAATTCCCATGGCTAAGGAACCAAGTTGTTCATGAAAATTGTACAAGAGAAAAGGTTGATGTATGTAGTCTATACCCTCGTCTTACCAAGCCTTTTTGTAATGGCTTACCAGGGGGGTGGTTACCTCCCCCTCGAGAATGCGTGTATAAAGCACCCGATGCTTACGGTTTTGATACCAGTGGATAGTTATAGTCTCCTCTTTCATGATACCAAAATAGTACCAACACCTAGTATGGCGCTCCACAATGACGTCATAAAGTCAGTGTGCCGAGAAATTGGCATTTCCATAGAAAACAGGCGAAATCATTTGCGCTAAAAATCGTCGGAATATCGGATTTTCATGCGGTTTTTACATCTTAAATGATGGCAAATGACTAGTTTTGTAAGGGGAATAATGTGAGGACACGAGAAACGCCGTAAAAAAAAGGGGGTTTTCAAGATTGTGCACGATACATACGTACAAAGGGTAGCAAAACCACTGAAATCTTGAAAAAAAGGGTGTTTTGTCCCTCTTTTACATTTGAACCGGGACGGAATTGAACTACATTGTGAGTACGATTGGAAATTCGGTTTGTATCGTATTCGGATCATTTTGTGTAAGAGCTATTTTACCGTCGTATTAGCCTCCAAGACACAAAATTTTATTGCTTGGGGTCTTCTTCTTCTTCTTAGTGTATCCAAAAGTCATTGGCAATGGCTGTGGTGTGTGTCAGGATTTATTCAAAACTGAGGTGCTGAACTGGGCCGCATGTTTATCCATGCTCATGACTCGCTTTTGAGGCGGGAGGATTGGGAAACAGTCAGGGGGTTTCACCCTACTCTTATTCGGCCCTGACTGCGATGTACATGACAAGTTGTGATCTCTGTACACGGGACCGACGGCTTAACGTCCCCATCGAAGGAAGGGGTATGCACTTTCACGATCCATTGCCTAATTCCAAGTTAACCATGAAGGAGAGTGGTTTTCTGTATTTAATCAATAGTTGGTATCAGATCAAATCCAGAATTGATCGTATCCGAAAAATCCCACCAAGTGCCACGACCCCACCGGGATTCGATCCCGAATTGTGATGTACTTGCGCCCCGGCAAGCACATAACGCTAGCGCACGCTATCCCACTAGGGTCAACTATTTGCCAATACTTATTAATTAGGGTAGGATATACTACACTTACATACTTGTTGGTAAGTCCTTTTAGACCAATCACATTACTTGTTTACGGATACTTTTTTAAACTCCTTTTAGGCGTGCGGGACTTTGAAAATGTGGACTTTTTGGTAAAAGCGGACTCACCCCCCCCCCTAAATATGGCCCTTTTTTAACATTCTCATCATTAAAGTGGACTTACTTGTCAAACTTCTCTACACTTTGACCATTTTATAGACAAAAATCAACAAATAGGTAGACCTTTTGCCCCTTTGTGGGATGTGTGTGTGCGGGGGGGGGGGCGGTGCGACGGTGACCTGCCGTTGATCTCAGGATATTCTCAATCTCCATACTGCCAGTGCCCACGTTCAATGAAACAAAAAACTAATAAGCCTTAGGGTAGTGATTTTGAAATAAGGTTCTGTAACATTAGATCATTACTAGGGGCCTTGGCCCTGATTAATGCACCAATCTATACACTAAGACCAGGGAAAATAATGATCAAGTTCAATGAAAAGATGTTCATCAAAGAAAGAAGCTAATTGAGATAACAGTGTTGTTTAGAAAACACTTAAGATTTGTGAACGTATAAGTTGAACAAGCAATATATAAAATCTATCAATCTATGGACTAAGTTACAGCAGCCCTGGGGACAGCAGTAACAAGTTCCATGTCTGGCACATTTTTTATGGCAAAAATCGCAATTTCGTGGAACCATTTTTTTTTTTTTTTTTTGTACTAGTATGTAACACAATTCAGTACCTTAAAGGGAGAACCTTTATCAATAATAAACTTACACAATCTACGCTATATACAAAAATTATTGAACACATATGGAGTGGTTACATGGGAAACAACGGCAACCCCCACACACCCACCTAACCATAAAAGATTAAAGCATTTTGTCTGACCAGCGCTATTTGAAATTCGCGCTCTGTATATGGGTATGTATTTGTGTTATGCGAAATGGACGGCCCAGTTAGTAGCGTCATACACTTCAAGCTGATGCTTCATAATGTGTATTCCTATGGCAGGTATGACGCAAATGTGCCGGTCGTATCGCATTAAACACGTTATACAATAGCGCGATTTTTTAAATAGCACTGGTCAGACTAGATGGTTTAATTCATTGTTCTAGAGTTATATCATTGGTTTTTTATTGAACCACTCATATGTGGTCCATAATTATTTTATAGTGTATATGTTTAATATTATCGTTGTACGGGTTTCTCTTTTTTAAACATGACATTAAATGGAGGGGATGATCTATAACTTGATCTTGACTTTAACCTATAGACCTATTCAGGGTCAATGGTTGCTGACGGATACAGCATCATACAAATGAAGAGAATCACAATTTTGTCTTGCACTTTTTACAACTTGTAACACAATTTGGTTTACCAACGAATGGTCATTAATGGCAGCTGTGATGCATGGGTTTTTGGGTATATGCAGGGGGGAATCTCAACACAATGACCATACAGGACTTGCCACAGACATCAGTTCTCATTTTAGCCTTCTGGTATATAAATGACCCCTTTTTTCATGCCATTTTTGGTATAGACAATGGGTCGTTTTAATTTTTCTCATCGGAACCCAATTTTTCTAAAAATTGTTGGGAAATAGTCCATTTCCTCAATCTGAAGTAAAAATTGTCCACAATTTAAGGAAAAAGGCAAATAAAATTTTGCATTCAATTTGGCCCAACATTGCCATCATGGTAAAGCTATTGGTCCCTTTTTTGCAAAAAAGGTGTAGCTAATGGGTACTACGGTCGGGGCACGTCCCTACCCAAACCAACCTGAGACCCCCCCCCACCTCCCCCCCCGGTATAGGGTGACTAACTTGATCTTGCTTTAGACGAGACGATCCAGGGTCTCTTGATGGGATCGAATAATGACAACATCATACATGTGGCTGAGACTAAGATACTATATAGTATACATACTTTTGTCTTTGAAGTGCGAACGTGGTGTTATTTCACAGTAATAACATTTTTTTACAAAAAACTTGCTTTACTTTACTTACCCATGGGTTCGAGGCTATAGCGCGAAATAAATGAACGTAGGGTTCATCTCCATTTAAGCAGAGGAGAGTGTTTTACAATGACTACATTGTGCGAGCACTTGAGGCCCTTGCTTTGGACAGGACTGGGCCTGCATAAATGCAATGTATGCATATTATGATCTCTAATTAGGTTATTTGCATATTACAAGAAAAACGAAAGGCCCATAACAAAATAAATATCACATAGAGTATTCCTTGTGAAATTTGCCACACGTTGGTACCAAGTTCTATATCTTTGGACGATGTATGACCTTTGACCTTTGACCTTGTGTTACGGTCACAAGGGTCAACAGAAAAAATGGCACATCGATTTTCTCAATAGTCCGACCGCAATAGTATACGTTTTATAGGCTGGTTGCCAACATTAACTGAACTTTAACCAAATTTTACATAGGCCCCTCCACTATTAGTTCTAGATGACTATTTAATTACTACCCAAAAAATCTATTTCAAATCCGGAGTCAGACTTAAAAGAAAGGTAAAGGGGACGGACCTGATGTGTACACAGGAAAAGAGTGCCCATCTCTCTTCGAAGCGATTGGGTCAGACTTCACCATTTAATGTTGCTGTATGGGGGATCGCTACACCTCGTCTACAGCGAGTCGTGTTCCTTCCTCAGCTTGAATATGTTGGTTACCATTTATACACCTTGTAGGGAGTGCAGTAATTGAGGTAAAGCGCCTTATTCAAGGATGCGACACATTGGCCACAGAGACATCGAACTCACAACCTTTGGCGAGTGGGTCGGGCACTCAATCCACTAGACCACTTGTGCCCCACAATGATCTCATTACTATCTATATTTACTACTAAGAAAATCTATTACGAGCTGGTAAAAATGACTTCTCCCATTTATGAAAAATAACACCAAAATGACTCTATAAGGCGTGATCAAGACTATTTTGGGAATATTAGAATGAAAAACAAGATTGAAAGAACTCCTGGTATGAGCTAATAGTAATCTGTACCTACACACTTATCTAACAACCTCAGCACTCTGTATCGTTTCAATTTTTTGACTTACGAAACGATTGAATGGCACTTTATTTTTAGAGCCGGTGAATTACTATATCACTTACCGCTTTCAATAATAATTACTGGCTTCCTTATCGAAGTAAATTCAGCATTTGTTGATTAATAGAACCATTTTTGGATGTGTATATCGACGAGGAAAGATATTACATGATCAAAGCGGTAATAGCAAATAAATCGCACGGCAGGAATATTATTAGTTCGGGATAGGCTTGGTGTAAAAAAAAATAATCTTCCAGTTGTGTTTGCTCAACAAAAACGACGCCCCTTGCACGAGATATGATGCGCGCGCATACCGCCGGGCAAAGACAATAGCCGCTGCTGACAATGTGACGTCATCTAGGCGATGACGTCACATATTATCATCTCATCTATAGGTTCAATAGTATCATATCCTCTTATTAAATAACAAGATATGAAAGCATTGAAATTACGCGACCTATGTTGACCCAAGGCGAAATTTCCTAAGGACTGTTATGGGGAATATTACAATGTCAGTGCTGATAGGCGCCCTACATGTACACTGACAAGGTCTATCAATCGGGTATATAAGCGGACAAGATAGCTCAATCGGTTAAAGCGTCGACTCATAGTGTATGGTCATCCATGCGTATAGGCGTGCGTTCGAGCCTTTGAGATTCAGCTATCTTGTATTTTCCCTGTACAAGAAATAACCGCTTGGTTGTCCCTATTTACCCATGCGATATTTGGGGAGCTGGTCCCGGCCGCGATATTTATCTCGATGTATGTTTGCTGATAAGGGACAGCGCTGATCCCGATCTGCTGCATCCCCTTGAACTGATGCTAAATGGTTTATGGTATGTTTGGCCACAGTGATCAGCGGCCCATTTGGTGAAAGCGCTTATAGGCCAGTAGCATAAGGCGATAGTATAATCTCTGCTATTATATTGAAAATCCTTGTATCGACATTGTAACCCAACCCATCTTCAATCTACTTCACTGAATTATAGAGCTTCCATTCCCTGCCATTTAGATTTCTAGATGGGGATTCTAAGAATAAGGGTGTGTAAATTCCCACTTTCATCTTGGGAGCGGATATTTCTGGAATAACCATTAGCGACACTGTTTTAGGGCTCCTGCATTGTGCACTATCAGCCGATATTAATCGGTTAATTCATAGGGTATAATAATCGAGGGTTGACAACAAGGCTTAACCTCAACCTGAAAAGATATTAAGAATTTCTTTAATTCTGCTGTAATAACTGCTTTTGAGAAATGCGATTTTTAATATTTTCTATTAACAAATCTCTTCATTACTCAAATGTAAACATCTCATAAAGCCTCATATGTGGTACTGTAGCAAACATTATAAAACAAGAACAATTTTTAATTATGAACACAGAATGAAGACATTCTTTAACATTTCTTTTCAGTTTGAGTTACGTCTCTTCTGTTTGTCAACCCTCGAATAATGTTTATTAGTCCAATCCCTATATATGTAAAAAGCTTCAAGGTACATACAATATAGAAGTCTATTTTACATACTTACTCAAGACGTATTCATGTTATATCATGTAATGAGCTTATCCGAGATACTGTGAGAAAGGCAGTGGTCCCCAAGAGTATCATTTTTGTCGCAAAAAATTATTAGGCGCACTGGCTTTTGCTATAACAGTTAATAATTTCACTACATGCATTTTCACAGAATATATTTTCGATAAATATATTGTGTGCGTGAATAAGAATTGATTTAACATTGAGGCTCTTTTACGTGTGTGCGAACTGGTGTATCGCTTTTTTGGAAAGACTTCCATATGTACCCCCCTCGTAAATTACATGATACAAAATTTATTTTAATTTTGGCCTTGTGTCATTAAAAATGGATAAACAGCTAAAATAATAACTTTTTGTTACCTGTCAATTATGAGGGGGGTACATATGGAAGTCTTCCCGCTTTTTTTAAATATTTTAATTACTCTGATGTGTCGTCATACATGTTTTGGGTCATTAGTTGCCTCAGCGTACATCAATCTATTACGTAGACTAAACTGCTGCGATAGACCATACGTTGGGCATGAGTTCATTTTTCACGGAGAAATAAGTAAAATATATGTCGTTCAAACAAGCTTTAAAACCTGAGAGGCATATGACTAGTCACTTGTATTAGTAATGCGGTGTGATAATTATTTTGTTTCTAAAAAGGAGAAATTAGAACATAGAGAAAAGAGTTTTTGCATAGAGAAAAATATCTTAAGACCGAGATGATGATAATAAATGAGCTTTGATCTACTGACTGATGATGACGACACGACTGAACGATGACGATGACGATGCCATGAAGATGATGATGAATGATGACGATGATGATGAGGATGATGATGAGATGATGATGTTATGATGATGATGATGAGGATTATGATATGATATGAGTTATGACGGCTGCAGCGACGGCGGTGGTGGTGGTAGTGGCGGTGGTGGCAGAGTTGGCGGCGGCGGCAATTAGGCAATACAAGTCAAAGCTTAATTGATGATAATTAAAATGAAATTGTTATTAAAATTACTATACTACTAGTACTATCACTACATTTCTATTATTATCAACCGCAGTAGGAGGAGTTGAATTATCTCATGAATTAAAAACTAGACAATAGGCTTTTCCTTTGATACCACAATACCGAGATACGTGTGCTACCTAGAATTGCAAAATGGTGGTAGTAATCAAGTATCATTTTTCCCAATCTGCATTTGTCATACGAACATCTTAAATAACAAGAATTGTTACTACAATACAAACTGTAGTTCATCATTTGTTGAACGGTGTGAGCTGTTACATCCAACGTCCTTGTGAAGAAAAAATCTAATTAAAAAGCGGAATTATATAAAAAAAATGAGTTTGATAACATAAAAATTGCATATGGGACAATAAGCTTTTTTCATCGTGATGGGGATTTCCCCTTGTTTTCTTCTTCAATGAATCTATTCAATTTGTTTTTTACAAATCAACCACACCATAAAAGTAAAGAGGGGACTCCTTCCTTTCCTTACCTTTCGTATGACACAGTAAGTTCATGTTCATTTCTCTCGTCTTCTATTTATAAACATTCATAATTTTTCCAAAAAATATTTTTGTATTCAGCTTGAAAATTGCTCGCTATTGTCCAACTCATTTATCACTATATCAACTTGGCAAGCCGCAGAACAATTTAAAGTACTTCATTACGAAAAGCAATGAAATATCCATTGATTACTTGATTTCTGCATTGAAAGATCGATTCTACCGTAATGCATTGCGTTTTACTTAATACAATACCTATAAGAACCCAGGCGAAGAAACCTTTGTTACGCTAACTTGCAAACATTAAAATTCTTCACCTTTGCCAACCGCCGTATAGCTAAATAGTATATTATATAAGTAGATGCGTATGTGCTATTCAAATTCACAATTCCAGCCTGTTTCGTCTACCCACGCTATTTTGGTACACTTTTCATGAACTCAGGTGTGACAGCTTATAGCAGTTAAAACCGTTTTAGCTATGAGTTCAATCAGAGAATAGAAATGTAATTTGATGAATTGTTTTTCTATGGTTTTTGTAAGGCGATATCAGGTCTCACATCTTATTGGAAGAAAGTTGTGGCGGAGAATTTTGTGTTACGGACTTTTAAAATTGTGCATCACCTTCTTTGCATATGCCGCATGACGAATTACCTGAAGTCCTACGGTAAGATTGTTTAGCTTTGATAGAAAGATTTTAGCAAGTGCAATCATTTGAAGGTCGTTCTTTTTTTCGCAATTTTATGTCAAATATTAAGTGACTAAGCGTGAGGTGGAGTGAAATTAAAAGTACGTACACTTTGAAACAAATGAGATCGATTTCATCTGGTCTTGGAAATTTAAAATTTGCGGCTAAAATACCTAATGGCACCTATAACACAGTTTTGCATTTAAAGAATGATCTTTCTTCTTTTCCTTTGAATTTCATTGATTCGCGTGTGGGACATAAATAATGACCAGTTCATTTCACTAATTCGAATCTATTGTTTTGTGATTTCTCGATGACGAATTTATGGAAATTAAAAAAGTACCTATAAATAATATGTACTTTTTTGTTGTAATGTATGATGTGTGTAGGTGTGTATGCGTGTATGTGTTTATTATGTGTGTGTATCTAGTAGGATGTCTGTCGGGCTTTATGTAGGACACCTCTATGTCGGGCATGTCTGTCGGGCTAATCTTAGGATTCCTGCTGATATGTCGCACCTTGTGTGTATGTGGTGTGGGTGGGGGGGTGGGGGGGTGTGTCTCTGTATCTCTGTAGGGCTGTCTGTGGACGCTGTATGTCGGCTCCCTACCTCCCGACAGCACCTCTGACAAGAGCTACTTGTGGGAAGTATTCCTAAAACTCTCGTAAACAAGTCCTTTTTTAGACCCTTTTTTCATAAAAATACACTTTTTTCAAATTTGTGTACTAAATTCTGAATTTGCTTATTTTGCATAAGAGATACTAGTAGAATGTCTACCATACACTGTTTTTTAGACAATTTTTATTGACATTTTGCAGGTTTTGGTGCGAGTTTGGGGAGAGGGTTGCGCACGTTCGGAGCCAATACGGATTGCGCCGCAGGCCGTAAAGGTGACGAAACGAGAAAACTCCGCTTTTCTACGCGGTGTAACACGGGAGAAACCCTCAGACTAGATTACAGTGGATGCGGCTAGACAATGCGGAAACGGAGGAACTCTAGAAAAAACCCTCCACAGGTAAGAAAAGTACTCCCACAATGAAGAAGACTCTCCCACAAGGGGCCCGCGTTATACTTAACAATACGCCCACACTGGAGGCGTGTAATCGGTCACATAACATACATACATACTACAGACAGACAGACACACGACATACCTACAGACCGACACACAACATACATACAGACCGACAGCACTACGACATACACACACACACACAGACAGACGACAGACGACATCATACATACAGGTGGGGGAGGTGCGGTGAGGGGGCAGGTTAAAGGAACATGGGGGACTTTTCTCACAAACTTGCTTGTCATATGACGGAATAAGGCACATAGTATTGCGCCTTTACGGCGTACAAGAGTACAATATATGATATTTCGGGTGAGTACTTTAGAGGCCTGTGGCTAAGAAAATGAGTAGTTTTTACTACAGGTTACTTTAAGTAACAAATGAAGAATTTATTTTAACTGTGGTCTTAAGAGCGTCGTTGTAGTAAAAATTCTTAGTTACATATGTAACTAAATTCATTACTATAAAGTAACTAAAAAGGGGATTTCTTTGAAAATCTATAAAAAAACCAGTAATTTAAAAAAAGAAAAAACCTAAAAAATTTGTTTTTGTGTGGTTTTGTATATACGTATGTATTTATCTAGTATATGCGTGTTGTAGTCACAATTGCCACAGGGACTTCACGTTTACCATTCATACAATTTGTTTTTCATAAATAAAACCGAGTTCAACCACTAATTTAATGACTCAACATGACTCAAGAAACGGGTTCAATTTTATTTTAATAAGTTTTTAATAAGTTTTGGAAAAGATGAGCCTCCTAAACCCCCAAGTGCACATTAAACTACTATCAAACTAAATACCTCAAATGACCGACGTTTAACAAACGCAGTAAGCAAAGGCTGTAAAACCCGGTAACGTGCAATACATTTTCTTATACCTATCAAATGCTCTTTGGGCAACAGTTTGCCTTTATAAAATTCGGCTTATAATCAACCATGATAGATAAATAATGTTATAATCGGATATAATACATGTCATCCAGGGGTGTTTTTATTGCTCAAATGGCCATTGTCTTTAATCTCTGGTCCGTAAACAGCCCACTTCCGCACGATTTCATTTAAAAAAAGATCGTTTTCTTTTTTTTTATGTATATCCTCTGGCAAACTATCACAGAAGCTCTAAAGCGTAGTTTAGTTTTGGAGAATTTTTTTCACTGAAACCTTGGTCGGCCAACTATTAATCACTTTCCATTCACATGAAAGTACGTGAAGGTTTATAAGAAATATGTACGTATTAATACGTTATTTCCTGAAATCCCTTTTCACACAAGACATTTGGACACAGAGATTTCTAAATTTTAAATAAAACCACCCCAAACAGTATATCAGTATTCAAACGGATGTCTAGAATCACCGCTTGAAAGCAAATTGATAAAAATGAATTTGTTTTTTTTTTTAAAAGGGGCAATGTTAATTGCAATATTTTATTTACCTATCACCTCATATTACGGTTATGTGTTTTTGCACGGAAACACTTTGTCCTAGTTGTCCAAGACCTATACCTGGGTGCCTGCTTATTGATTTAAAAGATCGGATGATTATCGACGTTATTGAATTACTGAAATATCAAATCAATTATTGAATAAAATAATAGACCGTTGAGAACAAACCTAGATGTTCGTGAAACCAAGTGTTACTGGTAGTAAAATAATAGAGTGTTCAACTACCCTTACAGTAATAATATTGAAAGTTGTCCTATTACAAATTGCCATTTTCTCTATTTTCGTATACAGAGGTGGCCCCAGACAGCATAATTTTATAATGGAGAATTGCATAGAGGCATAGTATTGGCAAAGGAACGCAGAAGCCAGCATGTGAAAAATGTTGATGGCTGTCCTTCCCATTCAGCTTCCCTGCCAAAAAATTATAGGTAAACAAGCGCTGATTGAACCAACAATAATTACTTGCAAAAGTCGTGTCACTGGCGTTTTGAAAATACACATGTGGCAGACTTACCTAAATCTTGCCATAAGGAGGGTGTGAACAGTCTAAATATTTGATTAAAAATGCAATAAAGACCATTTCTGTTGCGTAAAATCAGAATAAAAGTTGAGTACACATTACACAAGCGGAGTAAATTTACTCGACAATGCATTGCGTACGTCTTTCTCAACATTTCGAGCTTTTTCTCAACATAGGGGTTATTCCCTTTTTACTCAACATTGATAAGCATATATTTAGACTGTATTCCAAAAAGTAGATTACCTACAGCTATGCTATTTTCCATTTGATTTCTACTCAGCCTAGGAGACTTAAAATGGAGTCTCCAGGGGTGATTCCATGTATATATCGACCTATAGTCATGTGAGTAAAATATTTTATAATGTATTCACAATAAAGTTACCTACAAGCTATTGCATTTTCCCATTTGGAATCTATCTACATTCAGCCCGTGGAAGACTTAAATGGATCTTCGTAGGGTGAATTCCAAATGTATATAGCTACCTAGTCTATGTTTACAGTCTGGAGATTGATTTACTAGTACTCTATCTTAAACAACGTTGCGGGGGTTATATCTGATCAGTGCGTATCGAAATTGTGCAAATCGATGTCGGTTGCTAAGATTGACCAAGATAGTATTAGTGTTCTTCCAAATGCAATTCTCCAATCAATTTTTTGCATTGGTTGCCACGTGAATTTAAGTGACAAAAAGTACCTCATGCTAAATGAACAGAACTCATTCCAATCTTGTCATTATACATCATTTACATCACACCCGTGCAAAAATTGTATGGAAGAAATGCATTGGGTGGGAAACACATATACTTGCCTCTTGGTTTGGACCTCGAAAATGAGTAACAAACCTTCCAGCATTTAGTGTGTTACAGAATTTAAAGAGCCCAACATCAATTTTTAAAGACGCAAAGCTTGCTGACATTGATTTTTGTTGACGTTTTAACGTCTTTAAGTGGGTGTTTGTATATTCCCTAGTTAAAATGTTTAATAATTGGTCTTGGACTAAAAAATTAACATTTTAGAACGGAAAATGATTCAATCAACCCATCAAATCGCAACATTTTGATAAATTTCTAATTTTTTGAAGATAACCATCCAGAAACCCACAACCTGCCAGATTTCGATATCAAATTTGTTTAAGACAAAAATTAAATGTAATTGAGTTTATCATTCTGTGACTATTATCCAGAGACAGTTTCTTTGAAATTGTTGATCGGATTGGAATCTTGATTTACAGAAAGAATTTGGAAGTACTAACTAAATGGTTCAAGGTATTACAAATAATATTTACGTATTTTTCTTGTGCTGATTAAGTACTGTTAAAAATGTCAATAATGATGAAACCCTTTCTAATATTTTGTCTCAGGTAATAACAATCAACAATCAATATGAACATAGAAAAAAATTTGTATTTCCACGGCCAAGATTGATCAGTTATACCAACAACATTTCAATCCAGATACTGTATACAATCGCGTTTGATATGTATTTTTAACATGATTTAAGATTCGGTGTCCTACCTTCAAATATATAACCAAAAGCTATCTAACATTGTTGGACTTATACTAGATGCGAAAGTACCATTGTAAAGAGGTATAAATTGGTGGTTAATTGTAAATGTTATAGCAGAAACTGGTAGAAAGGTGGTAAAATGCCTTTTTTTACGTTTTTAAATACAAATATAAAAAGTAGAAAAACCTTTTATACTACGGTACAATTCCTGTCAAACCTTTATAAATGTAACGTGAGACTATCAAATTGTCAGATCATTTTGGGATGTGATTGTGTCGCGTCAAACCTACTTTCTAATGATTGCAACTCTCTCGCCGCCAGACGCATTTTTGCTCCACTTCGTCAATGGGTCGCAACTAGAAAATGTTTCATTATTTTTCATTCCTACCAGCTTCGCTTCAAGTTTGCTTTTTTACTAAAAGGATAAACATATTCCCGCGATAAATTGCAACCCTTGGGCCATAAGTGGAAATTAATTATCATACTGGATGTATAATGTTGGTTTTGAAATAATATAACGCACAACTATATACAAGAAAGATGTAAAATGTATATTGACAGAAGTAAACAGGTATAAACGTGACTTTTACAAGAGAAGAATGTTATTCTAGAATGATTCATTTATTGCGAAAATCAGCTATAAAAGGCTATCTTTTTAAGCATTTTCTATTAACATGATTAAGTAATTGCTCAAATGAAATACATCTAAAACAAAACACCGACTAAGCTTGGGTCATCTCAGATGTAAGAAAATACATGTTACAGAATTTTATTGTAAAAATTCCCAATCTATTCATATTTCGATTTTCCATTTCTACCTTTTAATGATAAAGATTTAGATCTTTCAAAATCTATTAACTTTTTTCTGCACTTACATTATAATTAAGAAATAAAGGGTTTCCAGTGTCATTTATGGCGAATAATGTGTCCGAGGTCAGAAAAACTAAATAATGGGCGAGGCGCAGCCGAGCCCCAATACCAATGAAATTTTTTCTGGCCGAGGGGATACATTATGAGCCCATACATGACACTGCAAACCCTTTATTTCTATTCTATACCCAAAACAGCTTCATTTAATAAGAAAATGCATTGGCGACCCATTATTGCAGAATAATGGGCAGTAAACTGACCAATCAGAATGCTGTATTTCAATAATGGCAGCAGAGGTAATAGAATTGTCGATCTTTTAAAATATAGACATTAGAAGGCATACTCCGAGAAAAAGAGACGCCAAAGAGGTTTTAAACCGGTGTGGCAGGAGATATAGTCCTCCGGGCTCACAGTTGGGGAACAATGGTGAACAATCAGACAATAGGGCAATCCATTCAGTTGACTCTTCACGCAACATCAGTTTCAAGCTTATACCGTTATCGTCTATGGAGCCCGGACTATGATAATCTGCCGGACTATGATTACTTTCACACCGGTTTCTGTATCCCTTATATCCCTAGAGGAAAATGACTACCAACCTGACCATCACTGCAAAAAAAGGAGGGTGGTAGCGTTATTGTTGTGTTGAGATCTAGGAGGCAATTTCCCGCTAAACACAATGCAGGGGTCCGCTCCGTGATTTTTGAAAAGTTGCAAAAATGGGATTTAAGGGATATAGAACCCTTAAGGTTATTCAATGAACCAAAATAGTTTTTCAACTGTTGTATAGCACCTTTACTGTTCGGTTAGGAAATATTTGGGTTCTCAAATATTTCAAACCATTTTTGAGGGTTCTATTCTCGAGGGTTCCATATAGAGGAGAAATGTTACTGATGTCAGCAACATTTCTTAAATTGTTTTAAGAAGTCAAATTACTACGTTTATCGTCAGATATTTATCAAAGAGTCCAACATATTCGTAATTTTTAAGTTATAGCCCAAATTAGCCAAAATCTAAAAACTCTTCACAATTTTTCTACTAAATTTAAATTACAGACATGACAGGAGTCTGTAAATTACAGCTACTTATAAGAGTGTTGGGTGATTGATGGAGTACCTTCACTATGCTTCTAAGAGCTGTACTTAACATTGTGCAAGCATAACCTAAATTCTTGTTAATTTTCCATTTTTCCAATCCAGATTCATTAAAATTTGCCACTGCTATAAACAATAGCAAGCAAAAAACACGTCAAATCACGCGTCTTGACAAAGAGCGGGGTGCATAGATATCCTTATTTGAACTTGTTTGAAGCAAAATCGCCTTGTAACAAAGCAGTGCTCATCGCTCGTTTTACCGTGGGAAGAAGATACGGTTTACGCCGACTGAAACGTCTCTGATTGTGGCTATGTCCATATTTAAATTTGTCAAGAAAAATAAGACAATAAACTGAGGCATTGTCTGCATAGTCTAACCACGAAATAAAACATTCCTTTGCAGACACACAGAGAGTTCTCCGGAATGTCCAATTTAGCCGTGACAAACGATTCCTGACATTCATTTTCGTCACAACTTGCACAACCCCGCACCCACTTAAAACTGTAGTGCCGAGACACAAGCTACACCTGTGAAAAAAATCTGCCCTGCTCTCCTGATCGCAACGTTGACAATGCCATTGTCGAAATCAACGCCTTGAAATGATTTCAAGGCGTTGATTTCGTCTTTGCCTTCATGCTGACCAATCAGAGTCTCATTATAACATAATTCCTTTGCAATACGACGTCACGGTAGAAATATCAAGAGTATAACAATAGGCCACCTGTGCGCTTTGAGCATTTCGGAATTCAATAACAGGTGGATGTATTGTAGTCGTCGCATAATCGGAGTCTCTTGCCTACGGCATGGCTGCATTGTTACACTAACAAATTTATTATACCAACCAATTTTGATAAAGAACTTCTCTCTCCCCTTTTCCAATCTTTATCAAAGTTAAATCAAACAATATACACTCTTAGATCTTGTATTTGCTCATGTTTTCGCTCATGCTCATGTTGATTTTCAAGAATAAAGCGTATCCATGTTCCGGATTAGCAGCTATCTTTGAGGGTCAAACAATACAATCACCAAAACCTATGGAATGTGGTCCAGGTGCAAAGCAGGTGAAGGCATAGTTCATAGATCACTTCCACTTTAAAGATGGTGGATCAAACAATACACTCACCTGAACATATAGAATGTGGTCCAGGTGCAAAGCAGGTGAAGGCATAGTTCATAGATCATTTCACCTCAAGGATGGTGGATCAAACAATACAATCACCAAAACCTATGGAATGTGGTCCAGGTGCAAAGCAGGTGAAGGCATAGTTCATAGATCATTTCACCTCAAGGATGGTGGATCAAACAATACACTCACCTGAACATATAGAATGTGGTCCAGGTGCAAAGCAGGTGAAGGCATAGTTCATAGATCATTTCACCTCAAGGATGGTGGATCAAACAATACACTCACCTGAACATATAGAATGTGGTCCAGGTGCAAAGCAGGTGAAGGCATAGTTCATAGATCACTTCCACCTCAAAGATGGTGGATCAAACAATACACTCACCTGAACATATAGAATGTGGTCCAGGTGCAAAGCAGGTGAAGGCATAGTTCATAGATCACTTCCACTTTAAAAATGGTGGATCAAACAATACACTCACCTGAACATATAGAATGTGGTCCAGGTGCAAAGCAGGTGAAGGCATAGTTCATAGATCACTTCCACTTTAAAGATGGTGGATCAAACAATACACTCACCTGAACATATAGAATGTGGTCCAGGTGCAAAGCAGGTGAAGGCATAGTTCATAGATCACTTCCACCTCAAAGATATCTTCTAATCCAAAACGAGCACTCTCTATTCTAGAACTTTGTAATATAACTAATTAGGGGCGTCCGGTAATATTTTTTATAAAGTGCCCTACTTCCCCGAAGTCAAAATCTACCTATTTAAAATAAAACCGCTTCACTCGTGATTGGTGGCAATTTTAATGTATACGAGTACAATTCCTCTACATCATACAATCAGTTAGTGGTAACTCCGTAATACACATATAGAAGCAGCCCGACTCTGCTCTGTTCAAATTTGTGTACAACGCTCCAAGAGGAAATGATTTTGGAAGTGGAATTATTGTCGGTTCGCGAGGCTGGTCTGCAATAATAGGCTACGGTCTAGAGTATTCCTCGACGCTCTCCATCAATTTAGCTGAATTTTATCCTTTTTTCAACTACCATTTAAGTGCTTCTAACTCTGAACCTATAAAGCGTGCAACATTCCTGAAATAACTTCACGCACGCGAAAATGGAATTCCATTTTGACTTTGCGTCTACCATGTATACGACGTTTGGAGAAAATGCGTTCGGGTTCATTTAGGTTGCGAATGTAACTGTCAATGTGAACTTTAAATGGCAGAACATTTGAGAATATACTCGGTGTTACGTGATTTAAAAAGGTTCATAAACTGCGCGCACTAATTCGCGTAAGTGAAATCTTCTTAAACAGTAAGTTGAGACTGACAACTAAAAAATCAAAAGTTTTTAAAGTGCTGGCAACGTTTTGTAATCGTCCAGAGTGTGTAGGTCGATAAACTCCGTCGAGGCAATTTTTCAAGTACAGTTTTATTTGGTGAATCATATTATATATAGAGAGTAGTCAAAATTGCACATTTCGTTTAGTGTTGTTATTGAACGGGTAACAATGTTATAATAAGCCTTTTACTGACCAACTATGTTTTTAAGTTAACTAAAACAGTCTTAAGCTCATTTCGTTTAGTGTTGTTATAGAACTGGTAACAATATGTTATAATAAGCCTTTTACTGACCAACTATGTGTTTTTAAGTTAACTAAAACAGTCTTCCGTCATTGAATACCCAACACTAACTCCAAAATGTTAATTTGCTCTTCTCTTGTTTTAAATATTCAGCAATTTGATTTTCGTTATTTGTCACAAAAGGTAGAATATTTTATTCAAAATAAAACCTATCCCTATTTAAAAGGTTATATCTGATATGTAAAATAGATAATTTAATTTCAAACAACCAATAACTTTCATAACTCACGCGGTTAACTATTTGATTTTATAAAGAATGTTTTCGCAAATAATCGATCGATTTCGGTTTTAAAACTTTAAAATGAAAGCTTTCTTTTGACGATTTATGTAACTAAATCGCTTTTCAATAATTTATCCAATGTGGTACTGAAGAAGAACGCCATAGAACGAGGTGCAGGTCATGTAAGTGTTAACAAAATGAATCGGCATTAAAACAGATTTGCATAGTGCGATAGAAGGTTTTCGCTCTAACTTAATCTGTTCCTTCAAGATGTTTATCTTCTTAAGAGGTATAACATAGCAAAAACCAACTCATCGACTGTGTCTTTAACACACTAACACTATCTCTTGGAGCATTCAGAAAGAAAATAGGCACAATCCCCGCCTCTTCTACCAAATGCGCATGTATCATTCGCAAATAAGACTCGACAGCTCTAGGTTCGTAATATAGTTGCACTCCGTTGATCTTGCAGTTGCGAGAAAAGCAGCGGAAAAGGGCACTAGTGGTCACGTTGGACGAGTACCTTCCCTTAACGTTTTGATGAGCGCTTTATTCTCCCAGGCAAGACCACAGCAAATCAAATGATGCCAGAATATGCTATATAATAGTTCCCTGTTCCCGGGTCACTGATTAACCAGAACAATATTGTTCAATAATGGTATATTTGTTTATTTCGATTCGTTTGATGCTAATTCCGAATAAGTAATGGTGACTTGACAATTCAAAGGCGTTTGGAGCAAAAAATGAGGTAGATTGAGACAATTGGTTTTCAGCTTGTACAAGTGTTAATTTCGTAACTGATTAAAAAAACTGCGGTTCTATCACAAATAAGCGTGATACGAGTGTAAGAATATTACGGACACCAATTGAGTCCTGCAAGGACGAAATCATCCTCATTTAATTGGTTACGCACTGACCACTATTTATATGCATTTATATCCTTTCAAATGGCAAAAAAACTAAATTGGTCTAGCTGTATAGTGCAAATAACGCTTGCTACCTGCTACCATTATCTTTATCTACATTTATGAAACTAATTGGCATTTAGTTAATGCCATTTCAATAAATGGCAGGTTTACAACGCAAACCACGTCATGAAATAGCGAGCGGAAAACCTCCCACGGGATAATCCGTTGACGTCAATTGTTTGGTGTGGGATTCAACCCCAAATCGGAACAAAAACCGTGTTTCGATTAATTTATCGTTCATTGTGTATTTAGTTTTATTTAAAATTATCTTCGTCCGTTTAGTAATTGTCTGGGATAAGGAGCTGTGGTCTGTACAGTATTAGTGAGTACAATGTTCAGAAATTACTATGGCGAAGCCACTCTATGTTTCAAATCAAAAATGACTGATTTGCCATTTAGGTCCTATATTAGAGATTTAGAGATTTGAATTATGTAATATCCACTCTATAGTTGGAGAAGGCTGATTTTTCACTTTATTGGATTGTCTACAATGATCACTCCAGGTAGATTGACATTTCATCTTTTAACAGAGTTAAAATGGAGTTAACTTAAGTCTGAAAAAAGAATGAAATCCACTCGAAAAAGAGTTAAATTAAACCAAAGTTATTCAATTTTCGTTCTTGGAAAGAGTGACATTTTAATCACTTAAGATATTTTTTTTTCGATCACTCCAAAAGAACGAAAACTTAAACGTTACCTTGTGTAATAGATTCTGAAAAACTTTAAAGCTGTGTTTTATTTTAGATCCCAGTTCATCCACTTTAATTCCCCTATTTTACGGGTGTAAAACTAATAGCATTTTCGCTAGATAGAAGGACGAAAATCACTGTATTTCAAGAGTGAAAGTCGCTCTCAAAGAGTGTCTGAATGACCCATCAATAATTTAGAGTGAAATATGAACTCGAAAATCATTTAATCGAAGTGAATTTTTCAATCTAAATTAGAATGGATCACCCAGAAAGATCCTTTACTCTTTCACTCTTTACATTAGCGAGGCATGTTAAAAAAAATTTCCGTAAATTGACGGAGGAAATTCTGGCAGCATATGTCCAGACATTTTTAGGGTAAATTACAGAAATTTCTGTCAATTAAAGGAACTTGACAGTAATTTTACAGAAATTTGTCTCATATTACGCGAAAAAAAGTGATTTAACAGAATTTTCAGTAATTTAAATTACGGAACCAAAAAAAAAAAAAGTCCGGGAAAATATTTGCTGCCAGAAATTTTTAAATATTTCAGTAAATTAAACATTTATGTTTGTTATGTTTTTTTTGTATTGTTATTGTTTTCTCAAACAGATTTCAGTAAATTTACGGAAAATATGTTTTCTTATTTACGGAAATTTTTAACAGTGTAAAACGTTTGGTGGAAAATCTAGCGCTCGCATGTTATTAGATTCTTTAAACATTTTGGTTCCATGCGGTGGGCGACAGACTACTACTTGCTAGTAAGTTTTGATGTCATTGTAATTATACATTAATTACCTAACCTTTCGTCAAATGTGGTTGTCGAAATTTGAAACTTTCTTCAAAAATATTTATCTATTTCTCATTATTCCTCAAAATTATATTTTGTTTGAACTGATAACAAAATGTTTAATGGTAGTAGTGCGCCATTGGCGCGAGTTTGTGTGGCAGACTTTTTTCTTGCCCTTATATTTTTTCTTCTTATTATAAGCTTCGTGCTGTTAGATTCCAGGACGTATTCATCACCCGCGGCACCGAAGGAGAACCATATTTAACACTGAATGGTTTCGCGGGTTAAATAAATACGAATAAATGAATACAAAGACCTACAGAAAGAATTTAAAAAGTGGTTTCAAAGGCGAAACCCCTTCTTATGGCCGCTTTGAAAGAAATATAGCACATGATGAAACAATATATATAAACTTTAAGTAAATGTTAATGTATGATCGTATTACTCAACTTACAAAGTTGTCTCAATTCTTCTTATTAATGTCAGCGAATTGTGCTTTGAGTCAATGCTCATTAACTTTCCCGTGAGATAACTACCTCAATGCAATGCGATTTATGGATCATACAAACATGATAAAAGACATACACACATGCTTATTCATTTATTTAAAGCAAAAGGAAAATTGAAAAAGAAAAGAAAAAGTGGGGGAGACAGTATGATAAAAGATAGGTAATTGTAAAAGAATATATTAAGCAGGATAAATTAGGAAGCTGGACCATTTAAACTAATGCAGTTCATGTTGTAGTAAACAATGCAATCGACCAGTTTACATCATGTTCGTAACATTTCAATTTGTAAAGGTGCAACCACTCATCTGTTAAGAAGATTATCTCAGGTATACCCCCCGGTGGAGAGTCATTAACAAAAAACCACTAGTTTCAATTTATGTAAAGGTGGAATAACGCCTCTCTACAGAAAATTATCTCCGGTAGAATAAATAACCCCAGGTGAGAGTGTTAAAAAAAAAACCACTATTTATTTTTCATTTGTAAAGTGATACTCATCTCTAAAAGAATTATCTCCTTTATCACCCAGGTGAAGTGTTAAAACCACTATTTTCAATTTGTAAAGGTGAATACGCATCTCTCTAAAAAGATTATCTCCGGTATAAACAACCCCAGGTGGAGATGTTAGGATCACTATTTTCAAATTGTAAAGGTGAATACGCATCCTCCTAAAGAAGATATCTCCGGTATACCCCCGGTGAGAGATAGGGGACCACTATTGTTCAATTTGTAAAGGTGATACGCATCCTCTAAAGAGGAATCTCCGTATATCCCAGGTTGAAGTGTTAAAACCACGATATTCAATTGTAAAGATGAATAGCTCTCTAAATAAGATTAATCTCTGGTATAACCCAGGTGAAGTGTTAAGGACCACTAATTTAATTTAATAAAGGTGAATATGCATCCTAAAGAAAAGAATTATCTCCGGTTACCCCATCTCCGATCCCAGGTGAGAGGGTTAGGATCACTATTTTTTCAAATTGGTAAAGGTGAATACGCCTCTCTAAAGAAGATTAGCTCTGGTATAAAACCCAGGTGCGAGTGTTAGGACCGACTATTGTCCAATTTAGAAATGAATTACATCTCTAAAGAGATTATCTCCGGTATACCCCAGGTGAGAGTGTTAGGACCACTATTTTCATGTATAAGGTGACTACGCATCTCTAAAGAAGATTATCGCGTATACCCAGTGAAGAGTTGAGGACCACTATCTGAATATCCCTAACGCGCTTAACTGCATTTAATTGCACTTTTGAAAAAAAATTCCCGGACCTTGGTGGGAAATTGACCCTAGATCTAACAATGCAAATATTAAAACGATAAAGCTCTTTTTTGTACTAAGCTTCAAAACGGGTTTATTTGCAAATGTTTCTATGTTATGCAGGGGTAAACAAAAAAACAGCACCTCATTTAACTTAACTACCAAAGATGCCAAGACCAGTAGAAAATGGATTTCTACCGTATTAGGAATGGACATGCGTCGTGTTTTACAATGAAAGATATGCCTCCATCCTATCATATTCTGCTATCTAATCCTGTACCAAGTTTAAAGGAAGCCGTATCGAGGCTACATCATAACTTTACTTCACTGTAGGATAACCATATTAGCAGATTACCAGAGGGCAAATAGCAATTTGTTTAACAAAACAAAAAGGTAGATTAGTAAACCAGTACAAGATTTAGAATAGGAAGGCTGCGGATCAACCAAAAGGATATACTAAGTGTCGGTGGAAATAGAACAAACACCCGCATATAAATCAATAAGACCGACACCCACCAAAACATACTTTCCAAAACCAAGCGCTGCTGATGGAGCAAAACAACCTCCTTTAAGGAAAAGGGCCCCCTAGTCAGCAGCTTAAGATGGGGCCCCCTGTAGCGCCAAGAAGGCAACACAATATCGCACTCTAGTGTGACTAAGATGGGTCGAGGGGGCCCTGAGAGCAAATATTTTAGGGGGCCTGTCAGCAGATGCTGACACTGCTGACTCTAAAATCGCCAATGCTCATTAGGAAAGTTGTCACAGCCCCGACGTTGGAAGCTTGTTTAGTCCTTGTATTATGATCTCATCTCATGCATCAATAAATCTATGTCAATGACCATAAAGCGAATCTTTTACAGACACAACCAATAAACAGTCAGGCTCTAGTCGATATGGAATTGCAGGTAAGTTTCACAGTGATCTGAATCTTAAGTTCTGGATCTTATTGGACCCAGTTACGCAGGCACATCAACGGTACTGCAGGTACATAAAAATACCCAATACATATTGTGCTGTGGCCGTAGCAACTCAATGATGTCATGGCTTAATGCCGATTGGGCAAGTTTTGACTTCGAATACCGCAGCGTTAGGAACTATGACGGTACCTTAGGGACTTCCTATAATTTATATCCAATAGATACCATGAAACTAAATTGTATGAATGTTTGGTATAAGGATTTTCTTATGTCTTTGCATGTACGATGAATGGCCTTCAAAATAGCATAACATTTTATTACAGGAATATTTATAGCTTTCAATTTCGATACAATATTGAAACAACCTTCACCTTGTCGATGACTGGTCCGGTATGATATAACGCTACAGACATCGGGTGTAGTTCTGCAGTACTTTATTATTATTATGGACCTAAATTTAATATTTTACTTTTTCTCCTTGCTTGCATTTGAAAATTAATATTGAAAATCAATAATCATTTATTTCTTTTCACGTCGCAGCTACTATGCGTTGTTTAACTAAAACTTTGTTTTTAAAAAAGCTTTTCTCTCTAGCATGTATCATGAACTTCAAAAAGTATGCAGCTGCATTTGTGAGGTTAATCTTGTATCTACATTTAGACTTAATCCAAGACCGGTTTGGATGACATTTAAACGTCCCGAAGCAGATCACAATTTCTGCAAAAGTTAAAGTCCACGTCGGCGCAACAAAGATTCTTCTTTGTCAAGACTTACTCACTGGCGAGTCTCGTTTGACCAATTGACAAGAGTAGAAAACCAAACCAGTGAGAAAATTCTTAATATCTAATGGCTTATTTTGGACCCCTTCCCTCCCGAACTTACGATGTACAATGGTTTTATGATCATGAGTCCTGCGCTTTATACTTGCGCCACACGTGCTCCCAAATACATGTATTTTAAAACGTTTAGAAGCGTTTAATCTCTAAACATGTCAAATATCTAAACACCAACTGTGTAATTTCTAAACACCAAGTGTTTAATTTCTAAACACCATGTGTTTAATTTCTAAATACAAAGTGTTTAATTGCTAAATATTAAACACCTAACACCACCTTGCCTTCACTTTCTAAACACTGTTTTTAGAGTGCATTGTTGCACAAGTACAGCTTTGTACTTAACAACCATATCTCTCTAGTGTCTGAAGAGAAGACTGCTGTTGAAGAATATCAAACTGCTGTAAATTAATTTTGACGCAAAAGGCATATACCCTATATTCAGTGATGCATGGGTACTGCATTGTTGCGAACATTCCTCAGGGAGATAGGGGGAAATAAAGATTGTAGCCCAACGACGTATTGTACTTTGTCTTTATGTAACAGTACGCTTTAACACTTCCTGGACACGTCCAAGATGGCCGCCAATAAGTGCTTAAAATTCTGCTCACTATATACAAAGAAGGAGTTTTGAAATGTAAATGTGAAAAGCAATTCGGTATCGGTGAAAAGGTATTCAGGAACAAAAGCTTGGTTACAATAATGTAATTGGAATAATAATGTTAATATTTCAAATGTCTATTACAACATCTCACAGAGGTGGTTAAACATGTAATAGCAAAGTATACACTTTATTTTTGTTCCTTATTCTTTTGAATACGGAAAGCGTCTGGCAGAAAAATTTCGAGACACTTTTTTGTTTTCGTTGCGTAAAATAAACATAACTTCAACTTGAGTTTTATATTGATATATAAGAATATATAAGAATATACACGTAGATGTATCCTATTATATGTATGTGTTTGGGTAGGTGAAGTTGGTTGTAATTACACTAATTAGCATAAATTATTTATGCTTTATATTTTAAAGGGAAAATAAGAAATATTTCAATTTACGGAGTTCAAAACTCGCGTGAGCACAGTCAAAGGCAGCAGCGATTTTCAGTGGGCCATATCAAGATAGTCTTGAAACAGACTAATTCACCGTCCCTTCCAATACATTTCAGTTCTGATTTCAAAACGTCGAGGGCTTAAAAGCATCATATAAAAGCTATAAAGAACAAGAGGCGTTTTAAATCCGTGCTTGTGGAGTTTTGGTACTGGTTCGGTGTAAGATTTGTGAATGGGGGTTAAGATGTTTAGAAGAGATTTGGTGATTTTGTGTCATGCTTTCATAAAGGAATTTACGAGTCAATATTGCGGTTCTTCAAATCGCTGTATTCGAGGCGGTTGAGAGTTGTAAAGATGTATTGCTATGAAATGTGTTTTGATTGACCTGTTTTTACATGTTTATTTGAATGCAACGCCATTCTGTCAAAATGTGCGAAAAGACTTCCGCAGTTTGAGACGATCAATGATAGCGGTTTTGTCGTTTGGCTAGCGTATGGCTTTTGATATTGGTAAAATTGGATAATCAATAATACTGTACAAAGCATACATGGGAAAGATAGGGCAGTCAGCTCGTACCCGGGTAAATATTGTTGTTAAAATAATTCATTATTTCCACATATTTTGATGGTTGTTGAAAGAATTTGAAAGAGAAAAATATTCGACAGCATCTAATTTTTATACAAATGTTTCAAGAATTATCAGTTATTATGCGACCCCATTTGATCTACATAGACCAATTTCTGCTTTAATGAAATTGAAATATGAGTAAAAATAACATAAAAATAAGATAATAAATAAGAACTCTGTCTTTTAAGAGTAGATTTTGCAGTTACAGTCACAATCAGTCATTTATTTTCAAATTAAAGGCTGATTCAGAGATTTTCGAAATATAATTTTGTTGTGTAGTAATTGAAAATAGTCATCTAGAACTAAAGATAGTTACCTAAAATGCTTAATTCCAAAGTTAGAGATCAATCGGATTTTCCGTTATCACGCAGTTAACATTTATGTACAGTATAACAGTGCCATAGGATACCGTGTATAACAAAATTTCCGGATCCGGAATTCTATAACAAAGTTGTGATTTTCTATATGAAGGCCTTCGATTTGAGCTTAGTTATTTCACACAGTGATTAGTGCATGGACAAGCATTATGTATATGCAAAAAACGCAATTTGTTTGAAAATTGAGTGCGCCCTCATCAGAAAATCTCTGAGTCAGCCTTTAAGTTTGTTAGACTTTGCTCTTAAAGGTAGGTGGAAGCATATGAACAAAACGCCTGATTCCAAAATTTTAGATAAATTGCTTCTGCGTGTTAAAATGGCTCCATAGAACAGTAGAGAGGTTAAGATAGTATGCGCGAGGCGTGTACGTCTACTTCAAATGTGGAATCCTCCTGCAGATAGAAAAAATACATAACAATATGTCATAATAATTAGGTAAATAACTGTAAAATTTTGCTTAATTTTCAGCATCTATCATTTACAAGGAACTTAACTACAATAATGTCGAATACAACAGTGTAAACAAACTAAACTTCAACCAAAATAAGTGCAGTGTTTGCTCATTTTTCTGAAAATCACTGATAGTGTTCTCTAAGTATGTAGTTGGAGGGAATGTCAGCCCTGTGCAAAAAAAGTTTGTCGCATTAGTCAATTTTACATTAGAAGTGTTTTGCAATATGTTTATAAAAAAGAAAGTTATCACAATATCACTCTTGGGAAGTGCATAAGTTCATTGAAGCAACAGTAGGCTATTTGATAAAATGTTAATATTAATTATACTTCATTTTTATACTTGAATGAAAAGAGCGATTTTCGCGGTGATTTCTGAAACCTAATAAAGCAGTTAATCAATTAATTTACGTACGTCATAAGTTCGAAATTAAAAAGGTCAGCTGCGGTTAAACTGTTCGGTACATTCGTTCCCTTCCGTGTCCTTGAGCTTAGTACCTTAAAACAAGAGTAAAACAATCTGATTAAATGGCAAACAGTTCTACTTGATTGAACCTAACGCGGTTCATTCGGCTGGTATACACTCCCGTTATTACCGCTTCAAAGTGCACTGCCATAAGTCCAGATTTCATTACACAACGGTACCATTTCATTATCACTGATGGTGGCCCACTACCACATCCCTTCTGCAGTCAACTCCGCTCACCACCAAACCCCAGTCTCACGGAAGCACCAAATATTAGCCGGCCATTTCACGACTGAATTGAATTCATATACATGAAACCAGTCTGCCTGGTATGACGTCATGAAGCGGCAATGCTCATCGCGCTCAATTTTCTGTGACTAAGTGTGGCATGTGTTATATGACTGAATTAAAGTCTGAGTAACCAATGAGAGACTTTCCTATGGAACTTTTCCATGGCGATTTCAGCTAAACCTGTCACGACATTTTAACACCGTGAGATCTTTCAGGACGTGCGGAGCTGAGGGACGCTCGATATTGCCCGCGCTCTAACTCATTTGATTTTTTAAGAAACGCGGTGATTTTGTGAAAAGTTAAATATGGATCAAGAAGGAAATGCTCAAAGGAAGTGTAAAATCACATTAGACATTTGTCAGTCTTGGGAATATTTAAGTGTAGACCGATGTGTCAAAAGTTCCATGTTGTCGTCAGGTACCCAAAATTTGCTCCTTGAAAATCTTCGGCATCTGTAAGCGACTGTTTTGTTCTTTTTTTCAAAAATTTAAAAATTATGCATTTTCATTCATGATCATATGGGAAATTAGCATAAGTCCAAAATATCAAGGTATTCAAATGTGAAATTACCTCATTTTCTTCCTATTTTCATGATGGTTTCAATATTGCATAATATATTTACCCTATCAGAGATCCATAGTTACAAAGTTACAGGGGAAAATAGGGTCTAAAATACGAAACTTTCTAGGACAAAAAATGGAGCCAATGCGCTTTTCCTATTTAATCCCATATCTCAGTCATGTCAGTAGTGACCATATATGAAACTTTTTTTTAATTCTATATGAGAGGATCGGGATTTATACTTTACAGATGGATTTAACATTTTTAAAGATTTAGATCCTATTTATGACTTTTGGTTGGCATTGGACATAGTGTAGGTTATTTTGATCCATATTTCTGCAACCAGAGGTCCAAGCTATAGTAAACTATAGATGAGTTGACATGTGACGTCAACGCCGGGCAACGAACAAAGCAATGCCGCAAACAGTTTTAAAAACAAAAAAATTTGGGGGGGCGGTGAGCATCTGCAGGTCTTGGTTCTTTTAAAATTCTCGCTTAATCAGACGTGATAAGGCTATTGAATGCTGTAACTGTATGGGAATATTCTTCGCGCCTCTAACATGTCAGTAGACCAGGTGCTAACTTGTGTTTGTACACTGTTAGAAATTTCCGTAAATCAAGAAAACAGATTTTCCGTAAATTTACGGAAAATCTGTTTTAGAAAACAATAAAAATAAATAAACAAAAAACATAAAAAATGTTAATTTACGGAAATATTTCAAAAATTTCTGGCAGCAAAATTTCCGGACTTTTTTTTCGTTCCGTAATTTTAAATTACGGAAAATTCTGTTAAAATACACATTTTATTCCATAATATGAGACAAATTTCTGTAAAATTACTGTCAAAGTTCCGATAATTGACAGAAATTCTGTAAATTTACCCTAAAAAGTCTGGAAATTCTGCTGCCAAAAATTTCCGTAAATTTACGGAAAATTTTCTAACAGTGTAAACATTGATGTCACCTCATCTATACATTTTGCAATTACCATGATAAACTTTTTAAAACCTATGGACATTTGATCCATATCTGAATTTGTAGAGTACATACATATATGTAAGAAATAAAGGGTTTGCAGTGTCATTTATGGGCGAATAATGTGTCCGAGGTCAGAAAAAAACTAAATAATGGGCGAGGCGCAGCCGAGCCCATTATTTGAAAGTTTTTTTCTGGCCGAGGGTACATTATGAGCCCTAAAATGACACTGTAAACTCTTTATTTCTATTCTATTAGCTAAAACAGCTTCATTTAATAAGAAAATGCATTGGCGACCCATTATTGCAGAATAATGGGCAGTAAACTGACCAATCAGAAGGCTGCATTCTCAATAATGGGCAGCAGAGGTAATAGAATTATCATTATATATGTATACGACTTTATCACAATTCGCACAACACTAGAGACATTCTTCGATTGTATTGTAGGGCTTCATTGAATGAGACTTTAGGAATCACACCACTAAATAAACTAGGTGTTGCAGACGACGTCAGTGCCGAGACAGTGTTGGCGTCCGAAATATGGCCCTTTGCCTAAATAAAGAGTCACAAAATGTTGATAAGTCTTTAAATGAAATTAATCATAATGTGTGGCCTATTAACAAACCATTTGGGTGGTAAAGATTTTGTCTGTGTCATTTCTGTATAATTTCTGAGGGTTTGAGGAAACTGTGCAATTATTTTAATTTCTAATAACATTTCAACTAGGCGTGGACGTTTAGAAAACATGCACATCTTTCAATGCTCTGTAGCTAAAAAAATCTGCCTTTATCATATAACTTTTTCATTTTTGTTGAAGAGGTATAGTCCTAATATTCCAAAAATATCCAGTTTTGAAATAACCAGTCGCTTTATAGCCGTTTGGTGAGAGGTCATTTTGTACACAAGTCTATGGGGAGTTATTTAGTGGTGTGATTCCTTTATTAACGTAAAGCCCAACCTCTGTGTTAACACTTATATAAGCTATAGATTAAGCTATCACTCACCTAATAACCCAGCTCCTGTGTCTCTGTGGTTAGAGCACTGTACTAGTTAAACAGAGGTCTGTTCCACCCGGAGAACTTACCGCTTCATGTAGTCTAACGGAATAAAGCTCATGCACACTAGTCATTGTGCGCATATGCATGAGCTTTATTCCGTGAGACTACCTGAAGCGGTAAAATATCACAGGTGTTATTCTATTACAGATCAGTGGCTTCAAAAGTCATCCACTCCTTGCTCGCCGGTTCGCTGGCTCTTTCTGGGTCTTAACGAGTTTCTATTGTTCTAAACAATGAACAATTGCCATGAGCCGTTGGTCAACGGGGTTGAGTTTTGAAGTCAGCCCTGAGTAGCGTATTTCAAAAATTCCAACAGGTGTTTGTGTTCACTCACTCGTGACACATTGAAACATAAATTTCAGATTGCAAACGCTCCATACCTAAAACAGATAGTCACTGCATTGAAAAAGAAACATTAAGACATTCAAGAAATGAAGCACGTAATCGATACATACTGAGTTTACAACGTGACTTTTTATGATAATTAGGCAAACAATTCAGGGAGATTTACCGATCCTTCTTTTGCATTAAGCACAATTATACTGTGTTGTTAAGATATCTAACATTATTGCTTGAAATTAAATTTATGTGTTTTTTTTTAATACGTGAAAATGAATAATTTTGAATATTACGTAAAAACAGGGTTTATGGTTGTTTGTTTGTTTTGTCTTCTTTTTTTGGGGGGTCGTGTTTGGTTCTTGTTTTGTTATTTTTGCTGTTTTGCGTGTTTTGTTTGTTGTTTGTTTTTTATTTTTTTTTTTTTTTGTCTTATTTGTTGCGTATTTTGTTTTGTTCTTTTGTTGATGTTTTTGGGGGATAGTTTCGTTTTTTTTTTTTTTTCTTTTTTTGTGTGTGTTTTGGCTGTGTGTGTTGTGTTTGTTTTGTGCTTTTACTCTGCTCGAAGGTGTTTTTTTTACTTCTTGCATGCAACTCCAGTATTTTCATTACAAAAAGCAATACTGATACGTACTCATTTCATTTCACATTAATTGTAAAGAAATGCCAAGCGAAAGTTATTATGTGATGAATGCAAATAGCATGAAATTAATTACTGTGAAGTGCTCCAAGCAATGTCTTGAATAGACAGATCCTTGCTGTTGACTGATCTGTGTTCGGATTGTGGCATAGCATGAAAGTTTATGTAGACCTACATTTGTTGGCGATATATTATTCCCGCATCCATATTCTCCTATCGTTAGTACTATCAAATAACCAGTCCAGTATTCTCCACCGTACAGAACGAACCCAAATTTGCATTGCGGCCAGGGGGTATGAGGCAGAAGAGATACGTCAGAGATTATACAACAGTTATCCAGACTAACAGTGTCTCTCTGTGAGTCCTTATTTCGCTAGATCGATCAAGGTCGTCACTATCATGAGAACTTCTTTGTTTCACCTACAGAGTCACCTGTGAGCTGGAAATGTCTTTCGGTATAGAGCACTGTTTAGGGAAAACCATTAGATCCAATGGGGGGTTAGATAGTTTAGTAGGTCTTCGCGTTTTGCCTT
Source organism: Ophioderma brevispina (assembly GCA_023653785.1). NCBI lineage: Eukaryota > Metazoa > Echinodermata > Ophiuroidea > Amphilepidida > Ophiodermatidae > Ophioderma > Ophioderma brevispina. The sequence goes on along the minus strand of JAMKCH010010266.1, from coordinate 56,643 downwards.
CCTTCCCCCCTTTAAGAACAACATTGGTTTTGTTTTTGAATGAAATGCCACTTAATATACACAAATGCTTTTATTTTCCCTCTGAATACCAGCTTGAGATTTTCTTCCGTAATGCATGATTTGGGGTTACCAAAGTCTAGTAACGAGTGTTTCTAGAGTGTTTAATATCCTTCCTTATAAGCGACGTAATCCTGTTCGCTACCACACTCTCTCGTTTAGGATTCATTTTATTGCTAGAGATTACCTGGCATTTGCCTAATTGCAATAAATAAAAACCAATAAAGACGAGCTTATGCCCTTTTAAAATCATGAAAAACAAGAAGTCGAGTATCTCGACATCAAATTCGGGGAGAGACCTTGTCTGATACTGCTGGTGTATTATTCCGCTTTTGGTGAGACCATGTTTCTAAAAATGAAACACACAGTTTCGAATACACATCACCTTTGTACACCCCCATCACACTTTATGTATTGACCCTGCTAACTTAAATTGTGCGATATTAAAGGGTATATTCGTCGGTATTCCATACGGCACGCTGTTAACTTAATGTGTGTAGTCTATAATGCCCACCCAGCATGTACAAGTACATGGCTATGTCTTCATTGATTGTCATCAAAGGGATTGCTTATTGAAAACCCTTTGCTGTGTCCTTTGAAAACATTCGTTTCGTTTCGTTTAATTCTCCTTTCCCCTTCTTTCTTCTTGCCATTTGTTTTGGAACATATTTTAATATAATCTTGAGTGCTACGCATAATTCAATGTTACTGTTAAGGTGATTATATTTTCATTGTAATGTTTTTTTATCAACGGCGTCTCCATTTTAATATATTCATCAGGAATATGCGGAAAGATTTAACATAAACAGGAAGAAGAGGGTTTTGGATATCAAAGACATAACCGTTGATGTTTCACTATATTTTGCAGAGAGAATTATGTTTAAATTAAACACTTTCTTTCATACTATAGCAATGGTGCTGATTAAATTACCGGTAAATATTTCATAGGATCCATTTCTATGCTTACAACAGAAAATGTCAGGTATGTTGGGTACTGTGGATATTTGTATAATTAGTCCTCCGGTCCAAGCGTTCTGAAATATGTTAGAACTGTTTATTCCAATATATTACAACTTCAAATTCAAATTTTTTAGCAATGGAATTAAACCAGTTTTCCCCCTCTCAATAGTGACGGCTTGGGCGCTCAAAATTGCCTACCTACCTACGAATTCAACAGTGTGCACTGTTTTTTTTTAAAATGTCTAGCCGGAATCTTCCGTATTATTCTCTTTTCGGACAATGTCCTTCCATCTAAGTGACGTCCAATTCTTAACTCATAAGCAATGTAGGACTCATGCTAGAATCAGCTTGTCAAAACCTACCATTCAGATTTGTTTGCGTTGCACGTTGTAGGAAGTCTTCCGGAAAGTCGGCAGTTGACCGAAGTGAAGACCCACCTGTAACGGTAAAGTCTCAGAGGTCTTTTCACCTTTTTTTCCCCTAGGGATTGTAAGAATCCGGGTGAAATTTTTCCCTACTCTACCATCATCATCATTCCCTGTTGTTCTACGTATTACGCTCTTTCACTTGAAAAGAAGATGTTGTTTAGGATGAAAAACACTTTCTCGTCTCTGCAATTGGATCATTGTGATTATGCAGCCGGTTTGAGCTTTTAAAAGGTAAAATAAAAACCAGACCTCCAAGTAGTGCGGCGTCTGGGGTAACATTATTTCATGATGAAGATAGAGACGCGCAGCCGAGAAGGTTTTGGTTAGACGAAGAGATACCATAGCTGAATACGTGAAAATTCAGAGAAAAATAATAACTTTTGAAAATATGAAAGTCTGGCCGAGACCTGTTATTGCGTGTAGCCCCAGGAGAGGGGTAACGTTACTATGGGGTCAATATTTGAACTGCTCTAAATGGTATGATACATAGCTCAAATTCTTCCTTAGGTTACCATGAGTAAAAAAGTCAATTGGGTCACATGTGTGTGTGCTTGTCTTTCCAAGATAATTTGGGAAAATAGGCTATTCATTTGTTTATTCAAGAAGGTCAACACATTAGAATACCAAGATTCTTCTCTTTGTGAAAAAATATTAAAAAACATATTTAATGATACTGAGCAAATATTCTTTTATTTTGCATAGGGTTGGTTCCCCGTTCATAGTGAGGGGTATAATGTCCCCGTCCCCATAGAGTCCACAGGGATTTTTGTACCCCTTCCATTATGACAACAAGGAGATGCCGAAAGTGGCAAAAGCGTTTCATATTTTTCGGATTCAGTATCATTAAACCTTAAAAAAAATATTTTTACAACAAATCTGCTATGGCACGGGTGACCTTTCTTGAATAAACGTGACCTTTAGCCTATTTCCCAAATATCTTGGAAAGAAACACACACGTGCGTGGTGCCACTTGACTTTTTACTCCTGCTTACCTGAGGAATAATTTTAGCTATATTAACATAGCTTTAGAGCGGGTCAAGACACCTTTGACCCCCATAGTACCTTTCCCCCTCTCCAGGGGGGCTACACTCAACAACGTGTCACCGGCAACCTTGTGAATTTTGCAAAGTTAATTTGCTCTGAATTTTTCCCCTGTTTCAATATTTGGTATTCGTTCGTTCGTCTAACCAAAACCTTCTGGGCTGATGCTCAAGTTCAAACTCATAACTCATTCATTGTACAACATATATAATGATTCTTTAAAATAAGTAATTTATTTCCCTGTCACCGTACACTTTTTGACCTCATATTCTGCACTGGGTGAACATTTTCTAGAAAGTGATTACGTGTGCATGTATTTGTAAAAAACATAGAGAGTGTTGTATTTAATTCTAGGGAATGTTCTCAATACGATTTGCTTTGGTATAATAGTAGTTGTAGTAGTAGTTGCTTCATTACATTTGCGAACTGGTATGTAGCTCATCCTCTGCTACAACTGCTTTGAGGGTTTTTTATTCATTAAAACAACCCAAAATCCTCGACTTTGAGAAACAATGAGGGCGTGTGACACTTTCCGGGTGTCCCTTTTGGTCTTCAGATGAGCATTAAAGGGTCACTTTGACCATGTTGAGGTTTAGAATAACACATTTAGACCACCTGAAAGAAGGTCAGCTGACATCATAAGAATTATCCATACACCCTAAAGATGACACCAGAATAAACACCTTTGGAAAACCTTTAGGGTGTCAGCCCCGGAAAAAAAAAAATGAAACCTTTGGGGTCAAAAATGACCGCCAAAGGTGTCATTCTGGCATTGAAGCTTGCTCCTTCTTCATTCTCTTTTTTCTTTTTTGCTTGGACACCTAAAGTTGTCATTCTGACCACCCTAAAGGTGTCATTTGACATCCTAAAGGTGTCATCTGACCCCCTCCTAAAGTTATCAGGTTGTCAAGCATGTCAAATTGACACCTGTACATGCTCATCTGAAGCCCCAAATTGGACACCCGTAAAGTGTATTTAGTGTAGGTATAACTTAACACAATACCAATTTACTGGAAAATATTATACACAATCAGGTGAATTCCGCACAAGCCACAACCACCTCCGGATGAACCATTTTTCTACGTATTTTGCTAAGATTTCTAAGGCGTTTTTTTGTTCAATTAATCATTATTTAATCGCGTTTGGATGTACCATTTTTAACTAGATAATGCATTTTTTGATGAAAACAAAATAAGTTTGCACTTGGTTTCGCGTGTTTTTACGGGGCCTCGTATAGCTTCGAACGATGAAGAAAACCGGTTGGTATCACGGATATATCTTGCACTTTCTCAATTCACAAGCAGCTTGGCATGTGATACCTGTCGTTTGAATATATGTGGTATTGTTCCAGGAGTGTCACAATTCATAGCACCACAAGTAATTTGCCAGAATTAATAGTGATGCACCAAATTAACACAAATACAAACTTAAAAGAAGACATTCTAAGGCTACAAAACTCACAGAGTCACGCTTTCAAGTTATTTATTATGATTATCTGACGCAGTATAAATCCTGGGTAAGTGACATAGATCCCGTAAACCCAGTATCAGATTACTAACCACCCACACACACAAGTGTAGAGCAGCTACGGACCTTGTTCACGCGCGTTCAGCGCGGTAAAATAGTTCTTAAGCAAATTGGTGTACTCGTGGTAACAATTTGAGTTCCACTTATACCTGTCGTATTATTCTGCATAGACGCTAAATGTATTGCATTTCGCTAAATGAAATAGGGTGTACCCTTAAAGTATGTCGCTCACGTCTGAACCGGAGTGCTATCCGATGGCCTCTAAAGCGTAAGAGTGCCAGAGTGCCATATTGCAACGAATACAATGGTGACTTTAGTCACTGTGAGTTACAATATTTATTCTGTTTAGAATATAATTACATTATAAACATATTTGGATATTCTTAGTAAGGAGTGAGTTCTACAAAACGGAACCTGTTTTGTACGGGCAATTGGTATCTTACATATTCCAGTTGTTTATTGGTATGATGTTCTCTGGACGTCTAGGTCAGAATACCCTTTAAACACAACAAGATGACGCTTGTGTACAAATGATCGAAAGTTTGAACGTACAGGGTGAAGAGCCCTAATTTCTGTTACGGCATCACGAGGATGACAGTCAGAAATACCCTTTAAACACAAACAATGAGGGTGTGCACAAATGATATGAATATTATTATAATAATAACCAGGCGGTGGCGGCCACGCCCACTTCATATGCAATTCACCAAATAGGTCAAAAGAAGCAATTACAGCAATACGGAGTGCAAACCCACACCACCAATTTTGCGCTTTGATTGTGGGTCGTATTGGTGTCCCAGACCGCATACGACTGTCCCTCTTTAGTTTATTAATATAACCCTTTAAGGTGGGTTGATATTTCAGTTCCAACGGTTTGGGAATAAAAAAATATTCCATGACAAAGTTAAAAACAGAATTTTCGTCAATTATTTCGCTTTTACGTGTTTAAACCAATGGCGACGTCCGAAATTGGGATTTGTTGGCCGCCCTCCCCTGCTAATAACACTGAATCATGGATTGGTTCAAGAATTTGGTATGTCCAAAACACAATTACAATGGCAATAACGATACACTCAATGTCCTTAAAACTACAATCTTACATAAGTGTCCACTCCGACGTTATGTCCGATGTGTTCAGATTTAAAAAAAAAACGAACGTAGCAGTTCAACGTTGATATGTCCTCACAGTGAAGAGTCCAACATGACAGCATGCAAAGTCATATAAATCCACGATATAAAATCCACGGGAATCTTCTTCAGAAATTAAGTTCCTCTTTTGGAGTAATCCTGAAAGAACCTATCAGTCTTCACACAAGTCCTCGCACTAATAAACGAGGCTTATCCACGAAAATGTCCGTCTCTCACAAACGTCCACTTTTTAGGACCATAAACTGGAATCCTCTTTGATTCCTAAAACTGAAGCTCTTTTGCTTGAAAGATGACAGAAGGACAGTTTAGCTTTTTTTTACCGCTTTTGTGGGATCTATAGTATTAAATGGTCCTGGTTTACTGCACCAATCTACCATCACTGAGATCAATTCTACTGGCAAAATTTTTAACTTGCAATATCTCCTTCTAAATTATATTTCAAGCTAGTATTTCGCTATACCTAAAATATGAATCACCTCATCTACATTATCCAATTGGATCTCCCCATAATGACATCATCTCATGATGCAAGCTTTATCCAATCGACACATTCATGATAACATCATTGGAAACTACCAGATTGTTAACAATCTTGTTTTGCAACAAAGCTGGAAAATCCCCAATCAATCTATAGAAGCTTTCTAGACCTGCCTCTGATTGTAACCTACATCTTGCATGCCTAGTATTAAATGGTCCTGGTTTACTGCACCAATCTACCATCACTGAGATCAATTCTACTGGCAAAATTTTTAACTTGCAATATTTCCTTATACATTATTTCACAACTAGTATTTCCCTATACCTAACATCTGATCTCTGATTTGTAAACTACATCTTGCATGGCATAGTATTAAATGGTCCTGGTTTACTGCACCAATCTACCATCACTGAGATCAATTCTACTGGCAAAATTTTTAACTTGCAATATTTCCTTATAAATTATTTCACAACTAGTATTTCCCTATACCTAACATCTGATCTCTGATTTGTAAACTACATCTTAATGGCATATTCTCAATATAGCACTAGGGAATTTGATTTTTTCTCTTGCAATATGAAATGAAATGAAGTACTTTCTCTGTGAGGAATCTTTTCTCAAGTAAAATGTACAATTAAAATAATATTTTTAATCACAAAATGAGGGCACTAAATCATTATGCTCATTATGCATTGAAGCAATAATATCTTGTCACAGTGCATAAAAACTCTCTAGTTAATTCATCTATGGACACAAGTATAGCCATAACGAGAGTTAAATAATTCATATTCTTGAGACTCTTTGAATTAGAATTATTCGCCGTATCAATTAAAACGTTTAAATATACTCTATTAACCTAAATTGTGTGCTAAGTACTCCGGACACCTGTTTTGTACTGTTACACCTGTTTGTAAAGGTCGCACTCCCATTATATTGAAATCAGTTTAAACAAAACTTCATAATTATGCATTGCTTCAGCAATACATTCACATAGGACAAGATAAAAAAAAAGCATGAATTGCTTGGTCGCATAAACTCGACTATTACTACTTTAAAATAAGTTATTTAAATTGTCTTCAAATAATGCGATATTATTTGCTCCCGACATCTATAATTCATTGTTTGCAAATAAAATATTTCCTGTGAATGCCCCCCCAATCAAATTCAAATTAATATACTGTCTCTTTTACTGCCGAAATCGTTTTTCAATTCAAATAAAAACTGGCATAGTTCCGATACTCTGTACGACCCACAAAGCAGGGGCAAAATGTTTCATTTTGCTAAAATATCACATTCTTATATAACAATTTCTAAATTTCTGGCAACACTGTTAACATACTAACACTCCGCAGCAGGTATTGCGGCAAGGTCGCCTGCTTTTGAGTGCATTCTACTTAAACCAGTAAGACACAGACACGCACGGCCGTCACTGCCACCTGTAGGATTTTTACGATACTTAAGGCGCAATTGCACCATAATGGGGATAGAAGAGCTGCTTACTCGCGACCAGAGTCACATCGAGGTTGTTTATCATGTAAGAGGAAACTTTTCTAATTTAATCTATTGTCTGTGACAAATTGGGTGTTTTCTTTCAACGGTGTTCAAGAAATTGTCAACTCGTGTTGGCTCTTACACAAGTGGTCATGTACTTTCATTTACAATCATTAAGGTGGTAGCATATAAACTATCTATACTATTGGGGTGGGCATATGACCACTTTTTAAAAAATAAGTAGATTCTATGGCCATTTGGGCTGCTCAAAAAATCTAGCAAGCATTTTGATGTCAAATGAATTTTTGATATGGTTCCTTGGATTTTAAATTTTGCATGTAAAGTCAATAGGGAATTTTGGCAATTTTAGACATGACTTTTAAAAGCAATGTTCTTCTCAACTATTTGGTCAGAAACACACGCAGAGATGCTTTCGTATGGTCAATATATAATGGAAAAAGAAAAATGTCATAATATTATGCTGAATTACAAAGGGATTCAATATAAAAGAAATTGTATTGTTGGGTGCAAAGCAATGAAAAAAATAGCCATTAATCCAGTAGATTTACAAAAGGACATAAGAAAGGTCAATGCTCTACTGTTGTGGCATGGTTCAGTAACTCTTTTGTATAACATTTATCAATTGCACTTCGTGTTTTGAACATTTCACATTCATCCCAGGTGTTACAATGGCGTTTCTCATGTTCTTTTGTAAGTCTACTGGTTGAAAGGCTATTCTATTTAATGCTTTACACCCTACAATACCATTTTGGTAAAATTGAAGCCCTTCGCAATTCAACACAATATTAGTATATTTTTCTTTTGCCAATATTTATAAAATATGCAGAAGCATCTGTGTGTGTGTTTTCTGACAAAATAGGTTAAGAAGAACATTGCTTTTTGAAGTTATGTCTAAAATTGCCAAAATTCCCTCATTGAACTTTACATGCAAAATTGAAATCCAAGGACCTATCAAAAACTCCTTAAAACAAATAAAAAAATGGGAAAGAGTTCCATAAATACCCCTTTTTGAAGTTTTACATTTAACAAATTCTTTTTTATTTTTGGCCTTCGGGTTACGGTACTTGTTATTGTAAGGCCATAAATAAAATAATTTGTTACCTGTAGATTGCTAAAGGGGTACATATGGAACTCTTTCCCAAATATGTTTTGAGCAGCCCAAATAGCCATATAATCTACTTGTTTAAATAGTGATTTAAAAAAAAGTGTTTATTTGCCCACTCCTATCTACACTGAAGTTGTAGATGTTTTCAATACTATTTGTCCAGAGTACTTCAACCTCCGTTTTGCAGAAGCCAATAATCGATATCCAATTTATTTAGACTATAAATAGGATTATTTCAGGATTCTTAATAGGTGTATATGTGTATGTATGTCCGTGGGTAAAGGTATGTGAGGTGGGGTGGCCAATTTGTGGGTTTAGTGATTCCGTAGCTGGGTCTAAGTGTAAACATACGTTTGTCTGTGGTGTGTTTGATATGTTGGCATGGCTAGCTGCAGTACATTGAATGCTTGAAACACAGCCTATTTATTAAGTACATAGTCTTTTATCCCATATTTCATGACCCACTCTACTGCGACCATCATCATTGTTGTTGGTGTAAAGCCAATATTGTATATTTTGATGTCTTAATACTTCTACATGTGTATGTGTAGCATAATAAAATCGTATAGGATAGGCCTATATGAATAGATGTGTGCAGATGAACCCTTTGAAATCTCTATTAGACCAGTAGATTGCTATTAAAAACATATCTGGCAAGCATTTTGATCTCAAATTTTGACCTGGTTCCGTGAACTTTCAATAATTTTTTCATATGACGTCAATGGTGAATTTTGACACTTTTGGACATGACGGGGGATATGATTTTCAAAAGCAATGTTCTTCTCAAACTATTTTGTCACACACAGATGCTTTTGTATCGTCTATAAATAATGGCAAAGAAAAAATATTGTGCTGAATGGCGAGGGGCTTCAATTTTACAGAAATGGTGCAATAACGAATGGCCACTCTATTCAAAGCAATAAAATTCTGATGACCTTGGTAAACGAGGCCTCACGTTATTGGTAAAGGTCAGCGTGACCTCTTTTATGGGGATATGACTATTGTACCAACTCACAAAATAGGCATTGTTATCAACAATCTGACAATATGGGCTAAGCATCGCTGAGTTCAATATCAATCAGTTTGTTCTGCATAAGACCCTTTTCGACAGCATATACAGTCGAATTAGCTTAATAAAGTTGACAGATGCTATACCAGTTTTGATCAGTTTCTTCTTGCGGCTTCCATGAGCATATTTTGTTATAGTGCAGGAAATACTTTTGAACCAACTTGCCGAATACTCTCAGGGCTTTCAGTTGCATCTTCATAACAAAACGGGCATTTCTGTGGGTGTTTCTGTAAGGTGACACACTTCTTTCTGACACACCTATGAATTTGGAAACCTGAACGGAATAAGCTACACGGTTTATGTGGTTTATTCCGTTAAGGTTTCCGAATTCATAAGTGTGTCAGAAAGAAGTGCGTCACCTTACTGAAACACCCAATCCAACTGTCTTGTTTCTATAGTTGTGAAGTTATATAAAACTGATAGTCACAAGTTTGTAGTCATAAAAACACAAGACGGTTAAGATAAGTCGGAACAGGAGATACCATCAGCGCACCTGGACATTTTTGTTAAGTCTTCAAACTACCTACGACTTTCACCGCTTTCGTTTGACCGATTGACCGACATTTAAACCAAAGGCAGACATCAAGATGTCATCGATTTCATTTATTACTTTACCAGACAAAGGTTTCCGGTAAGCACTACCATAGAATACCCAGTGTTATACGTTTCCAAATATTTCACATTGCTAGTGGCAGAATCATTTGTGTTCCCATCATTGTTGTACATAAGAGCAATTAGTACCATACATAGAGTAAAATGAAATAACAAACTTTTACGGTTAATTTGATTCTATTTTGAAACACAGTAACCTGGTTGATTTAGCAATACAATCGTATCACTGTAAGTAATTTGTATTAACCGGTTTCTACTCACTAGAAATAACATTACCTAATGTTTGATGCATTTAACTCAGTATTCAGTTGATATCCGATGGCAATTGAATAGATAGGTCGCTTTTAACTCTTAGCGGATATTTCATTGAAATCAGTCTACAGATACACTCTCCTTTGATATTGTTGTCTATGGCCTGTTTTACAGCAAACGCAAAAATGATTAAAACGTTCAATACATGATTGACAGAATGTTATATCGGGTCTCAGAAATGTAATAAAATATTTTAATGAAATGTTTAATAGGAAAAAAAAATAAACATAAATTGCTTAATTGAAAGGTTTCCAAAAATATCTTCCAAACATTTCTTACACTTGACATTTAATGTTTTTAAGAAAAAAATTAAAATACATTAATGACACAATTTTGTAAAATATTTTGGTTAGCTGGTCTCTCTCTCTTTCTCTCTCTCTCTCTCTCTCCACATCTCTCTTCGTGTCTTTCCTCTGTGAAGACATTTTATTTACAAAATGAAGTATCAAGCGACGCCTTCTTCAACACTGCTTGTATGTGCCTCTTTCACGGTATAAATTGCTTAATTGAAAGGTTTCCAAAAATATAGTACATGTGGAACTGTATTTTTGTGAAAATTTCATATACAATCTTGCAACCAAGGTTTTTCTAATCAAAATTGTATGAGGATTCCAAAAATCATGGGTGTCATTTTTTAAAATGTGTTCTTGGATGAATTCTAGGGGGGCCAAGTTTACACTGGTTTATACAGGGCGCAAAATATAAAAGGGGGTAAAATGTGTTTAAACAGTTCTACCATCATGTTCAGTCCCTTTCACGGATTACAAAAAGGTATAGTTGCCCTACCTGAGAGTGTTATAGTACAAAGTTACAAGTTAAAAACAGGTTCAAGGTCCACTGGGGTAAAATTTCAGATCATCGGTTTGTTCTAACAATGGTGCCAAATTGTTCGTTTATGCTTACAGAAGCCGAAATATAAAGGTGGCGTTGTCAATGACGTTGTGATAATAATTAAGAGAGCAATATGTCGTGGTCCAGGTTCTATGGGAGACCACTATTTATATCTCTAAAAGTCTCACGTTGAAAGGTGAAACACCGAATCTTATACATTTTCTTGTTTGGTATGACCCAATGAAAACGAATTTACAAACCGGTTTCACAAAAATCGGATCATTATAGAAATAATGACCTTGAATTTCTGAGCCTATTGTACTAAAACAATAGGTCGTAAATATGCAAACTATACCTTTTTAGAAACCCTATTAGCAACCCAACTACTGTGTATAATTTTAAAACATTTTTAAAACAACACTTTTATGTTTACCCCGGTACAAATTTTGCCCCCTTATAAAACTCCCAAGAACCACCATTAAAAATGACACCCATGATGTTCAGTTTCTCCCATGAAATTCTGTATTGAAAAACATTGGTGTCAAAATTGAGATATGAAAAAAAATAAACCAAAAAACATCCGTTACATTCCCATTACTATATCTCAAAATTTCTTACACTTGACATTACTGTTTTTTTAGAAAAAAAATTTAAAATACATTATGACACAATTTTGTAAAATATTTGGTTAAGCTGGTCTCTCTCTCCTTTCTCTCTTTCTCTCTCCACCTCTTCTTTTTTTCCCTGTGGAAGACATTTATTACAAAATGAAGTATCAAGCGACGCCTTATTCAACAATGTGTAGCCTCTTAACCGTATAGTTGTATATTTATTTGTTCGTTGTGCTCTTCTAATACACTATTACTGCAATTACTCCATAGGCTAAAGGGGTAAGTTCGGGCATTCGATCTCCGCGCCGGCACACCCAGTGTAAAACAATTTGAGAAAGTGCTCAATGACTACACCAATACAAGTGATACTGACTAATTAAGCAACAATATACTGTTATTTCTACGTTAGGTGAACCCTACAGGGTAGATAAACTGGAATATCACTCATTCACCCACGTTTGTCTTGGAAAGCCTGTGTACCATGTATTGCAGTCTCGACCCCAACTTGGCAGGTAGATAATCCTCGGACCCTCCATTGGTAGACTCGATTAGGACCAAGTCATAGTAAAACATTACGAAATAAGGAAACACAAGATGCAAATCAGAGGAGCTTGTCTTTCTATGTTTTAATGATTGAAGCAACATACTTAATTGGTGTATTTCAACATTGGCTGTCGACGTTCGATTTGACCTCAAAATGAACCTCAGTTCGGGAAAACAGGATAGGGCGGAATGATGGTCTACTCAGCCAACATCCTTATGGTTTGTTCATAAAAAGCAGATAATATCCACGACTTATCTTATTTACCATATTACAGGCTCGAACATACAAGGCGCGTTACCCCACTGATTACCAGGCCGGCTTCGCCATCTGTCTCCAGTGATTAGTCTCACCTTAATTTGAATAGACCTGCCGGTGAGAGTCCCCTCCATCTTGACTATTCTTCGCGAGGAAGCTTCCAATCACTGAACCGGCGCGAGATTCATTTCGTCACGGTACCTTTCACGGTTTCAACAAGAGAGGATGGATGATTGTAATAGCAGGGTTCATTCTAGACATTCCGTTCATGGGAATGGTCATGAGCTTCGGGGAACTTCTATGCCGCACTGGCACACTTGGAGGCAGTACAGCTGCTATAAGTAAGTGACGTAATGAAATTATTACTGATCCGACATAAACATGATAAACTAGTCTAATATTTGTTTGCACATGATACGGTACAACACCAATGTCGTAGCATGTCAACCATTGTACATTAGTATAGATCTATGTAAGACATTGGTGTAGACATGAACATATAATGTGAGAGCGCTATAGTTGTCGATAATTCGATTTGATTGATTAGCTCCATTCATGACATTTTACTGAATCGATCAAAGCAAGAAGAGTGAATGTCGCTGCGAGCTGTAGAGTTGGTTTATGTGGTAATTTACCAGTGGAAATCGTTCACATTGTGATTTAATATTATTATTTTATTGATTTTTATAATCATTTTGCAATGCATTTTGTAGAGTTTTTTTTTTTTTTTTTTTCGCCAATCAAAAACTCCACTTTGTACAACATTGATGTGACATCTCGATCATGCCGTAGTCATTCAACATTAAAGGGACACGATGGGGATGAAAAAATATTCAGACTAATTGGAATGGGACTTATAATAATAAGAATTAATGTTATTGTTATACTGAAATTAATCCACAAATTGAATCAAATTTGGGTTTTACATTTTGTAAAAAAGGGAAAAGAATAATATTATTTTCCTTGTAACGACTTCACTCCTCAACCCAAGGGATGCTGATATGCTGCCAAAAGTGATCTTTTAAAAATTGAAACGCATGCAGTTAGCTAACAGCCCATTGCTATTGTATATGTGCTAATACCAGCTAATCCACATTTCACTTGCCAGATAATTATCTTACTACAAATCCTGAAGGAACAATGTCGAAGGCCGTTGAATGCTTTTGAATTGTGTCACAAACACGGTAGATACACTGGTAATTCTGGCAGGAATGTAACACCTTGATTCTCCGTGGCATGAATGCACGAAATGCCACGTGCTGTCTTACGTTTTACAGTGTAAACATCCAAATGTTTTCAAATTTGTGAAGTGATTTCAGTAAGGGTCCATTGCACAATGTCTAAATAGTTTTTTAAGACCATCATGTCCTTAAGTACATGTGCGAATTAAGTGGAAACATATGTTACGTTTGAAAGTTATAATGCTTTACATAATTACCATAATTATAGAATGGATGCGAGGCACAGTAGACCGACTCTCAATGGATATACAATCTGACTATCTTTCACAGTAACTCTTTGAATCTATTCCCATCCTTATTATTAAATGTGGATTATAAGCAATAGACTCAAATCAGTTTTAGTAAAAAGTGAAAGATATTAGTTATAAAAATTGCTAACATTTACATAAGATCAGTGCCGACCACTTTCAGAACAAAAATCGAGTGAACGAATTTGCCACGAGTCTTAAAACATGTATGATCACAAAGTAAAGGTATCGTTAAAAGAATTTGCAACAATGGGTCACAACCTTTAAGCTTGATTAACGGTTCGTTTTTCTGGTGTAACTGATTGTTTATAATCATTGACATAAACAAAACACAAATTTCTGTTTGTAGCATTTTTTACCTAATTCCAATGTTACAGCGTCGTTGCTACGTTATAATTTATAGCTGTACATGCACTTCATGCCTCGGGAGACTCTATCAAAATATTTCATTACATGGAGCATAACTGTTCAACCGATCTTCTATACGAACTGAACAGTATTGTCAATTGGAGTATTAGAAATCGGATGAGCCAGATCGTCTTTTTCTTCATCGCGGAGAATTGCTGAAGAAAGAACCATTTTCTGGGACGCGATATACTGCTAATGGGTCAGATAGCGCGTATACCATAGGGACGAGACTAAAACATTTAGCAAACGGTTGGTATAGCCAATTCCATTGCCTTACAGTTGATTTGCTAGAAATGAAATTAAATGATAATGAAAATGGCCTAAATGAGGATATGTCATGATCATGATGTTATGTTATTCGGGTTAAACTATACAGTATCAATTATCAATAAAATATTAGCCACGCTTTGTTTAATATTACGCATGTCTCTGATATGAAATATTTATCAAATCTATTTGTTGACGTTATTCACACTGCAGACCCATCGCATACATACTATGACGGTATTTAGGTCATCCCGTTCCCGCTCATTCCAGCAATGTTATTTCTTAATTTATTTTTAAATCCTTAGTTAGATCCTATAGCCTATTATTTTTTATATTTTAGGTACGTTTTCTGCTATAAAATTTACTCACGACCCTCATTAGAATCGAACGCCGATAAAAGTGTTAAAAAATCTTCTAAATTAAAAAAAAACGCGTGTTTTTTTGTTTTTAAAAATTTTGCGCCAAATATACTCAGAGACATGCTCTGACATTCATAAATTTGTGCGGAAAAGTGATATCTTTGATTCGATATGTAAATGAATTTCAATCGATGGTATGTAGTTAAATCCATTGTTCTTTGAAAAAACTGGGAACGCTTAATTGTAAAATACCTGAATACAGTTAGTGCATCATTACCCGTTGCGAGTATAAAGAACATCCTTTAGCGAGGAATGTCTAAGGGAGGATAAGGGGCATGGTCTATTCAAGTCATGGTGATCTTTAGTGGCTCTATCAAATGTTACGAAAACATCTTTAGCTAATGGGACAAAGTATTATTCCAAACTAAATACGAAGTAGAAGCAAACTTATGAAATGGGATTAGAATCGATCTTTAATATAGGGCTATGTAATGAGGTTACCTTCTGAGTATTGTATTATTTAAAGGGGGATGACCCGATTTAATTATATAAGGTTTATATCTGATGGATTTCTTCTTTGCGATCCACAAGTCATTGGGTAATGGCTTGTGGTGGTGTCAGGATATTCAACTGAGAGTATGCTGATCGGGGCCCGCGTGTATCATGATACGGACGCTCCTAACATGGTCCAATCTTGATTGGATAATCATGCCTTTACTGATCGTACTATTGGGTTTAGAAAAACCGGGTGCGCGTGCACATGCAGATGCGGTAATGCAGTGATGAGCGCCCAAAGCCCAGCTGTGTTCAGGAATGTGACCGATATCGATCGAGGGACTTGGAACTTATGTGGTCACATTTTTTTTTTTTTAAATTGGACGTTTTTTTTTTTATGAATTTTAAAAAGCAAGTGCCCTGTAGGTGCGCACGCCTACTGCCGGGCAGTGCTTTGTTAGTGCCCAACGTTGACGTTTCACATGTCACCGGCTCATCTATAGAAACCAGGACTACTTCAGTGCCTATCTCCGATTCATTGTCATTGTTGTCCAACCATACATTGATCGGATAGAGTGGGGAATAACAATTGCCTCTGTTGGTTATAACGTCAAAATCGCTCATCAGGTGTATTTTAATCGATCAGAGGACTTTCTATTTGGTTACGACCAGTTACTTCTTTGTTTAAAGGGCCATGGCCCCGCAGCGCTAATAGCCTCGTCCTCCTCAGAAACCCCAGATTTTACCGGAAGTGGTGACATTTTGGTATGGAAGAATGCTACTATTTTTCTGACTGTACCATGTGAAATTCTCAGGACTATAGGATGTTTGGTTTTGAATGTTATGAGCGAAAATGTGCCCCATTTTGAGGTCGACCAATATTAATTTTACACAGTACTCTATGGGGCTTACAAAATCACGTTTTTAGCTCTCGCATCAAAACGGATTGAAAAGTCGGCGTGAAACTTTACAGATGGGGTTTGGGAGTGACGGCCAAGCTATCAAGATGAAAACTTCATATTCTTAAATCGGGCCATCCCCTTTTAACTTAACAGAAGTACCGTTTGTAGAATGCCTTACATAGGCCCTACAGGTATAAAATATATTAAAACTAATACAAAGAAAGTGTTGAATTAATAATAATCCCTTGGATCTTTGCACAGATGTAAAAGTTTTTCATCAAAAGTGTCCTCATCTGAAAGGGTATTGCTAAGAATTATTTCTTTGATACAAAAATGGTGAGTTTTCTACAAATTTCATATTGGAGCAAATGCGGAATTCATCCTATGTTTTATATTGAAATACAAATCAAAATCACTCGTCTCACTTTTAAGACATTCTGTAGCTAGATACACGGTGTAAAGAAATTTATTGAGTGTTTAATCGTGTGACGCAATGTATGGCAGCCTCAAAATCCTTCGTTGATCCTTGAATTTATAATCTCTCCTCTATCAGCAATTCCACTTGATTGTTGCGCTACGTTGAACTGGAATAAGAGTGTGGAATATCACTCTGAACCTATTTTTTAATGTTTACTTCAAAAGCAGCTAAAAAAGGAAGAATGTGACTAATGGAACTACTAATCCATTGGATCTTTACTCAGTCTTCCTCAGATTCATACAACATTGCAACGAGAGATTTCACAGATCATGTGTCGTAATATAAAATTGAGAGCCTTGAATTTTGCACTGATATAAAGCTTTCCATCAAAAATATCTCCTTCTGAAAGGATTAAACTGAGAATTATTTCTTTGGTACAAAAATTGTGAAATTTCTTCTTTTTTTTTTTTGTATTGGAGCAACCGAGCAAATAGGAAATTGAGCCTATGTGTCACATCACATTGGAACAATCAAAATCACATTTTGTTTAACTTTTAAGACATTTCTGTAGCCAAATACAAGGTAAGAAATATATTGAGTGTATCTATGTGAGGCTCTAAATTCCTCCATGCATTTGAAAACTTCAGTATTAAAATACTTTCTGTATAATTTAAGTGAAATAAAAAAGTTGAAATTGAAACAATACACGAAGTGCGTGGATACAATAGATACTTGCCGCAAAATCAGCCAATGGTGTTTTTTTTTCAGACGAATTGAACTGTGTTATACAGACACAGTTTCAAATATTAAAGGTGCATTTCGTGATTCCAGCACCTTCAGTTTTATTCATTGTTCGCTAGATATCCTTGAGAAAAGCTTATGCACAAAATTTGAGTTGATCCCGATCTTGCGGTTTTGTGTTATGAGCGATTGCTTATTTCCCACGGTCCCATAGGCCACTGTGCTGTAATTTCTGGCCGTTTACGGACAGAAAATACAAAATTGCGAATTTCTTACAGATACGACCGAATTTGCACGTAAGATTAGGTACACGTGGATTACTAAGGCTAACGGTTCAGGTGATATAAAAATCTCAACTTTTTTAGGTAAGTCGGGGGGACGAGGTTGTGGGTCACGAAATGCCCCTTTAATTAACATAGAATTATAAAATTATCAAAATTATCACATATATGATAGAAAAATCCGATCAAATGTGTGTGTACTCTCGCAGTAATAGTGAACATGATTCGTACAAAATTAATATTTACATTTTTAAATATTTAAACATATATAGTTTACTATATATTTGGAAGAAAACTGTTGATGGCTAATATTAGTGTATAAACAAGACTCAGTTTACGATTTGGAAATAGAAAAAAAATATTCAAATGATGGAAATTACCAAAAGGTACTCCATCAACTTCATCCGTTTTAGAATTAGTTCAGTAGTTCTTTATAAGTAAACAATCTCAAAGCAATTAAGAGCTTGTACCGAAACGAGGCCAGGGCAACAGACAGGCAATCAAGTGCAATTTTACCGCTCAATCATCTAAACATGAGTTATTCCAATTCAACCGTGAAACACATCATAAACACCGTCCATTAGCAGATAACCAATTAGTTGTATGCGCTCTCAGACATGTCATATTCACCAAAATATAGATTTCAATTGATTTTTAGCAATACAATAACTGCGACGATACATACATACACCTAACAACTTGCTGTTTAATTTGACCTTGGGGGTTTACTTGACGCGAATGGTTGTCATTTTCTAAACAAACCAATCATCGACACACTATACAACACCAAAACCGCGAACGCGTGATTGAACACACGAATCACACCACATGTTTGCCCATCTAATCAGCTGTTACATGTATTTGCCGTACGGAAAGGCCAAAAAGTGATGTTTCTTGTCACGCTTGATGATCTTAACCCCCTCCCCCCTAACCCCCTCCCCCACCCCCAGAATGGCCTGCCGATTTATTGAATGAATCAATAACATTTCAACAAATTTAAGGTATCCCTAAAAAAGATTTGCGGGAATTCAAATTTTTGTATTTTTGTTACTGGCATGGAAGTGCTAACATAACTTGCAAGTGGTTGGCTTAAAATCCGTGTATTAAAGACAAGGCAGTACTTTTTATCCGATTCTGAGATTTAAAAAAAAAATCCCTGTGAATATAAGCGTAATATTGTGCAACAAAACCAGTACAGTTTGACCTCAAGCAAACGTTATTGATCTTTGTTTATTCTGTATTGGTGTTAACCACAATCAGTTTAGTGTAGATTTTGAGACACCATCGCTGTATGTCTATTTGTGGGATACGGTATAACAAATTTCCTCAAATACTTTTTATTCTTACATTAAAGTAGTTATATGGAATTGTACATACATATCTTTGATTTAAGAGCGAAAAAATTGAATTTCCACATTTTTACTCTCTCGCATTATTGTTGTTTATCCCTTTAAATGAAGAGGTCATGTAATTATTCAATCAGAAAGGCCGTAAGAAAGACAGATTTTACTTTTGGAAATGGTTGCTTCTTCTTTCTTCATGCAAAACATATCTAAATAAAATTTTACAATATAAATAAAATTCTAAAATATCAAAACAAAATTTTAAGGTGTTTTATTAAAATTGAGTTACCTTTGGACACCTCGTCCATACCCCCATTTTTTCATTACTACATAACAGTGAATGTTCCGGGAAATGAATTCCTTTTGATTTTATTGAAAACAAAATCGTCCCCCAAATGTGGTCAAACCCACTAGTTCACCCACGCACTTGCATTGGTTTTTGCCAATGCACTCGATGCTACAATTGATTCCTTCTGCGCTGTATTACTTGTGCCGTAGCGCTGACGGAATGAATGGCAATACCTCATTTGCAAATCCTGGACTTCTATATGAAACGTCTACCCAAAATATTCATCATTAACCTCTAATAATTCTTGATACAAAGATAGAATAATTGGAATACGCAATTTAGTACAATAACAATTGCAACCTTTTGGACGTACAAAATACATGTTTAGTATCCCTTCTCACTTCATGTTTAGTTTTATGGGTTTAACATTTTTAGTCATAACTTTATTATAAGGTTGTTTTACAAGTTGAGATGAATTTTACAGGTTTACTAAAGTACAAGAAGAACTAAGCAAGCTTTGCGATCAGGGCCGTACGCAGGAATTATTTTTTTTTTTGGGGGGGGGTGCGGGACTTCGAAAAAGTGGACCTTTTTCGGTACAGTGATCTAACCCCCTAAAATGGTCCTTTTTTTGACTTTTTGAACATGTTATCACCAAAATGTGGACTTTCATGGCAAAATTTCTCTAAATTTTGGACCTTTTTATCCTTTTGTGGTTTTTTTTTTGGGGGGGTGCGGTCGCACAACGCACCCCCCCCCCCCCCCCCCGCGTCAGTGGCGGATTTAAGGAAAAGGGCCCTGTCAGCAGCTTAAGGTGGGGACCTTTAGCTTCAAGAAGCACGCAATATCGCACTTTAGTGAGATAGTGAGACTAAGATGTGTCTGAGGGGGCCCGGAGGCAGCAAATATTTTAAGGGGGCCTGTCAGCAGCTGCTGACACTGCTGACTTTAAATCCCACTGACCGCGTCAACCTGACAAATGTAGAAAATATCAAAGGCCTTGTTTTTTCAAGCAGTGTAGCTGCCGCAATGTATACTAAATATATGGCAAATTTGGATATTTTCATCTGTTTTGGTTAAAAGTAAACAGCCCCTCTTCCTAATTTTTTTTTTTCAAAAAACGGTTCGCTCTGACATGGGTGTTTTTTTTCATCAGCCTAACTTAACAAGAAACCATTAAAGTTAATTATCCGTTGGCATTTGTGTACAGCACTGTTTGCTTAGCTGTTATGAATATGATTCTAAAATAGTTGATCAAAAAGGCACTCAGAGTATCATAATGCAATCCCCTTAAGGTTATTTCTGACCTAAGTTGGCCACTTAATTGGTACGAAAATCAATCGGTTTAGAAAATATCTGACCAACGTAAAGGTTCCCCCCATCGATTACAACATACTGTGCAATTTTCTCTGTTTCATAGGAAAATGAAGAGTTCATATGTACCCCCTTTAATTCTACAGGAAAAACAACTATAGTTATTTAAGGGCCTACACTCACAAAAAAACCTACCCTAAGGCCAAAATAAAAAATAATTTTGTTACAGTCGAACTTTGAGGGGGGGTACATATGGAACTCTCGCCGAAAAATACATACCCTAGTTCCAAAAATTCATTTGAATCCAAAAACACACCATTCTATGTGAACGGTTTTGCATTTATTACATAGTCATAGATTATGTACAAGTCATTTCCCGTTTCACCATGTTAAATAAAAAAAACAAGGCTCTTTAGCATGTAGCATCAGATGTGAAAGAGGCCAGCAAAAATTAATACATTTTTTTAAAATAGGATGAGATAATACAAGGTTTCTGATGATATATCTAGGTTGATAGGGGAGTAAGGGGTCGGGGTCGAGAGTGAGAATTACCTGAAAACAGACGGGTAGCATCATATGACTGCAAAACTCTGAATCTTAAAGGTGGTTTCGTGATTGTACCAGCCCCCTTTTGTGATTCTAGCACCTATTTTATTACGATTCACTAAATATCCCTTGAGGAAAGCTTATTCCCAAAATTTCAGTAAATTCTATCATTGCATTTTATAATAGGGCAAATCTTGCATCACATATGTCCAAAACAAAACAAATTGCAAAACTATAAAAATGTATTTTTTTTTTTTTTTTTTTTTTGCAGAGTCGAATTCGAATTTGCTCGTCATATTAGGCACTTTCAAAATAATTACGAACATCTAGTAAGCTTATCTGATAAATACAGGTACTGAAAGAAAATGATGAAAGCTGGTATATTAGTCTTCCGAAAAAAAATCATATGATTGGACTTACACTAGAAGAACACTGTTGCGCCTTTGTTGGACCAAATATACGAAATTGATTCCTGAATAAAGAAAAATCACGGCAGTATCGGACAACATAGCATTACTAACCTATTGGACGACTAAGAGTGGTCAAGAAGAAAGTACATATCTTGAAAATTATGACTGTTTGACGACATTTATTTTAAAACCAACGCATGGAACTATTTATCAAGGACGAATTTGAATGGCTTCTAAACGCGAGATTTAATGCAATGCTGAAAATAAGTGAGAAGACCTCATATTATACTTTTTTTTGGTATGTGAGAAAATTACCTTAAATTGCTCTTCCCTTTCCTTGTTTTCCCCTAAATGCACACCTATCATTAACTTTCATGATGTTAGAGTTTATCGCAAGAAGCAGTCTTGTCCTAACTATCGATATTGCCAGATTTGTTTGTAAAAAGGTATATCAGTAACTGGAATGCAGAACATAAATTTAAATGTGCTAAATTATTTATTCATAGTTCCAAAGGTGTTATGTTTCATGTTATATATGAATTCCCAAAATTGTTTCTTAATAAATTACAAATGTCATTACAACGTTTTAACGGTGCAACGAGAGATTCAAATATCAGTGTCCCTAAAATCGAAAGCACTGATGTTTGCCCTGATGTAAGCTTGTCTCTAAAGTTAAGGAATCCCAACAATTTTTAAAAAGATCCCAAATCATTATTGAATTGTTGCTGCAAAAAGTCTGTGTACGTATTACTCTACATCTGTTTTAAGAAAGCGAAGCCTCGAAAATGTATAAACCTTACACTTTTGTGTGGCATCACGTAATTGAATTCTCATATGCTAACATGGGCTTGATTTTCATAGATTTACTGCATGACGTGTGCAGGGAATGTGGACATATTAGCATTTGAGAAAGCCCGTGTAAAATGACCCTGTCCAACATTTTTTCGCTGTGAACAATAGTACTTGGTGACCTGCCGACTAACTGATTCCATCCATCAAGACAAACGATTAGCAATCAATACTTGTTCCCTGACATTGATTTTTTTTAAAGTTTGGCAAGGAAATTCCCCAATTGATTGTCAAAATAATGACCTCCATAACACCGAAGAACGAGACAAGAGAACAAATTACGATTATTCGTTATAACACCCGAACCCGACACTGTTAATTATGGCGTATTACAATCATATTAATTTTACAACATTCCCTTCTGTTGTCAGTAATATCCCGTAGTTTTACAATACAACCGTTAATTTACATTTACACACCTTTTTGCTGCAAGTTAACGACATATAGTGGGTAGGCTGTATTACAACTTTTATTCAAGCTAGGGGATTTTTGTGTCAATTGTGCGACATTTCCCCTTCAAATTCTACTCACCCCTTGAAATATATGCGTGGTGCGTGCCGTATTTCTCAGGCATACCCTTGTTATTAAATAACATCTGCCCAATGCATTCCAAATAGGAGAGGCAATCCATATCAAAAGTTAATAAAAAAAAAAAAACATTTTCTGACTTGAATTTGTTATCATGAGAATGGTTATTCACTCATTTTCGGATTGTTCGTGATTTATAATACCTTAAAACCGCACACGGAACACAGAGCGGCGTGATTGAGAACACGAATCACACCCGAAATGTTTGCCCATCTAATCGTCTGTTCCCACATTTTGCCGTATGCAAAGGCTAAATACTAGTACTACATGTCACTCTTTATGATCTCAACACTCCGGTGAAGATTTTGTCTCAGAAAGTGGTTGCTTCTTTCGTTATAAAGCGCATCTATTTATATCATATAAAAATATTAAAAAAGAAAAATCGTTAATTATTAGATACAATCTGATATATACACGAAGTGATTTTGAGGTTGTGAAAAGATTAAAGGTGCCTTAAACCATGCATTATATTTACATTGAGAGTGTCTGGGGTACACGGGTGCTGGGAACCACCATTTGTTAAAATATATGAAATCCTAAGCCTATTATGAGGGCACATATTAGCCAAGAAACCCCCTGCGGTCTCAGCCCTCAAGACCGATCATAACTTAAGAGTAACTTTTGCCATTTTAACCTCTTCTTTTTTCTGTCTAAATTATTGTGAGTGTCATTGTAAACTAGCAATACAAAGAAAAATGGTAAATAGTAAATTTCTGGGGAGGCAAACTAATGTTGTCATTTTGACAAGAGTTCCATATGTAGGCCTACCCCCATTGAAGTTGTACATGTAACAATTTCTTTTTAATTTTTGGCCTTGGGGTTAGGGTATTTGTTAGTGTGTAAGGCCATTAATAAAAAAATAATTTGTTTCATGTAGAATTTTAAAGGGTTACTCTTATCGTCCTTATTAAAATGTCATAAACGTGATGCAAATTAACCTTTGGCCTTGATGTCGGTTTGAAAATGTTTCCCTTGAAATAGTAATCAAATATATTCCGAAATATCATAAATTTCATAAATCGAAAAAAAAAATATCTGTGACCTTCGTTAAAAGTGCACTGACAGATTCCATAATCATGTGTCACTGAAAAATTGAAAGCCATATTTTTTACACCGATATAATGCTTATCTTCAAACGTATCCCCATCTGAAAGAGATCAGCTTAAAATATTTTCTTCATTAACAGAACAATTGTGAATTTCAAAAATTAAAAAACATAAATACATACAAAATTTAGCTCATGTTTTATATTGAAACATAAATAATTACAATTCGCCTTATTGCACTTTTAAGGTATTTCTTTAGCCAAGTACAAAGTAAGAAATCTATTGAGTGTACAATTTATATGAAAGCATTGTATATCCATCACCGCAAAAAAGGAGGTAGCGTTATTTTTCTTGTTAGATATAGGGGCAATTTACCCCTAACGGAAGGCACTTTCAAAAAGTGCATTCAAATGCAGTTAAGGGGCGTTAGGAATATGGCCCATTATATGTATATCGGAAAATCTCTCGGTGTGCCTTTAATGCTCTTTTAAAATAACTTTTTTCTCAAAACCACACTTTCAATCTACATTATTACATCGGCTCCCCAATCCTTGTTTCTTCCGTATTTGTAAATTACGGCTATCAATGTTGATCTCTTCTTACTGTTGAAATAATTCAACCACAAAATCTGATAGTATGCATACTTTAAAACCCGTGTTGCAAATAAGGGTAGTTTTGAATAAGTACACGATCAGGCTCTGAATCAGTTGCCTTCCATATAGTTCCCCAAAATGACCACAGGATAAAGGGCCGGGGAATCTCTCTCAAAAAGGTAGTGACACACCAAGTGATAAAACCTAAAGCGCTACGCAGTCGCGTGTTAAGTGTTATATACAGTGCCCTTCTATGACTTCACCAGAGCCTAATCAGAAGCCAAAACCATAATATCAGACACCTCGAATCGGACACATGATATGTATTCACGACCTCTTGCGTCAAATAGGATTAATCGCTAGTAATTCAATCAAGAACATCACTCAATGCTTACGTATTAGCAACTGAAAAAAAAAAAAAAAAAAAAAAAAAAAAAAAAAAAAATATATATATATATATATATATATATATATATATATATATATATATATATATATATATATATATATATATATATATATATATTATAGATAATGGATTCTGAATTCAAGGAAGAAATTACACTTCAAAAAGAAACTTAAATAGGTCTAAATATGTGCTATATGGTGCATATGTGCTATATAATAACAGAAGTGACCTTGTGACTGTGACCTATTACTATATATAATATAATATTATATATTTATATTTAAGGTCACTGGGTCAACTCTTTCAGACCTATTTAAGTTTCTATTTGAAGTGTAATCCCTTCCTTGAATTCAGAATCCCTTTAAATAACAGTCAGGTGTAATTATTTTATGTTTGGGCTATTGAAACGCGTACCGAAAAGTGGCACGATGAATTTTGCTTAAGTTATTTTAGAATTCCATATTTAATATGAAAAATGGCATTTCTTGATTGTATTATTTTTAGACAAGCTGATTGTACATATTTGGGATTTTTACCAGTTTTATTAATAGTAACGAACTCGTAGTACACAACTGTTAAAGGCACTATCATCAGTGATTTGCTTAATCAGAAAATCGACAAAATCATCAAAATCAGATTTTTGCAGGTCTGTAACAAGTACAGGTATCCTAACATGCCCTGCAAATGATAAGACCAGATGCCACCTAATAAAGACAAAATCAGATATTTAGTAATTATTGTCCATACGGACACTTACTACAACACGTAATTGAATGGAGATTCATATCTCTGAACACAGCCGTTTACTTCCTTTTCTGTCAAGGGAATTCTACAGACTTATAATTCACGTTTAAGGTATTTCTGCAATTTCAAATATTTTGACTCTTCCGAGTTGGAATGGCACACATAATGACTAAAATAACAACATCTAAATAATATGGTGTAATTTAACTAACAAAAACGGATTTTGTGTAACCTTGTGGTTTCATTTGCTTGTTTATCACCTAGGTTGGGTCGGCTCAATAGGGTTTGGCATGGCGTACGTCATGAACCCAATCTCAACACCTCTATACAACCGTTTCGGATGTCAGCCAGTGTCTATGTGCGGCGTCATCCTCGGCGCGGTGGCTCTTTTTCTCTGCTCTTTCGTCCAAAAGTTCTGGCTGATGTTTCTAACGTACAGTTTGATGTTTGGTTTTGCACAACCTTTGCTATAACCGCCATGATACGAGCAGGAGCTTATGGTTTCCGAAGTAGACACACGTCCTCGCGACATTGCTACACTTGTTCGCTGGGAGCTTTTGGTACGTAATTGTTACATATGAGTAATCAGTTCTACTTATCTTTCAGCAAAGAGTTAACCTGAGTATTTCATTTTCAGTAAGCATATTAATTATATAGATGTAACGGCCATTCAATGGACACATACAATGAAATATCATATCAACAACAAATCACATTGAGCCGACTGGTAATTTAAAAGAAACACACAAAATGATGAGTGAGCCATCTTGTTTACACTTGTAAAACATTATAAATCAGCATAAAATCACAGCTTTGTCAATGTCTATTTCGATTAATATCTCAACTATTTCACAGTTAGCTTTTAAAGGTCTATGCCCGATCGTTTAATAGCCTCGGTCCCAGAAGCCCAGAATTTTACCGGAAAGGGTAAAACAGATTTTGGTATCAGAGAAGAAGATACTATTTTCTCATTTACCCTGTGAAAATCTTAGGGCCAAAGGATGTTGGGTTTGGAAGTAATGAAAGGGGGCGAAAATGTTACCCCAATTTGGTGTCACAAATATTAATTTACACGGTACTTACGGTGCTTACGAAATCACGTTTTCTGCCTGAACATGAAAAACGCATTAACATATCGGCGCGAAACTTTACAGGTGGGCGTGGGGGTTTTTTGGGTGACGCAATCTATTCAAGATGAAAACTCCATATCCTTAAATCGGGCCATCCCCATTTAAAGGTGGGTGACCCAAGCGACAACCTTTAATCCATCAAAATGAAGGATTTTAGTATCAGAAATAAATTAATAAGAAAGTCATATTTTTCTCATACCCCAGTGAAATTTTAGGCCCAGGAATTTTTTTTTAATTTTTGATTTATTGACACAAAAAAACGTCTCAAAGTGTGGTATACCAAGTTTATTAACACACACACTGTCTAGGGCCAATTGATACACATTTTTGCTTCTACTCGACAAACAGCTGGATGGATTTAACTCAATTGGTTAATCAGACTTATTTTGGTGCATTGCTTTCCATGTTGAAGGATAAAAAAACTCATTATGCGAAATTTGCCATATGATCGGGTCACCCACCTTTAACGGGTCACCACCTTACGACGAGAGATGTTTCGGGGTATCAAAATAGGTGTGTCATATGTAGTGACTTCACAAAACCCCAATATTATAACTCTTCCCTTGTATTTTGCTACAGAAATGCTTTGAAAGTGAAAAAAAAAAAAAGGCGATTTCGATTTGCCTTAATGCAATATAAACATTATAGGCTTGAATGTAGTATTCTGCCTTCCAATTTTAGGGTAAATTAGAAATTTCACAATATTGTACCAAGAAATAATACTCGGCTTAATCTTCACGGGGATTTTTGATATGAAGCTTTACATTAGTAGAAAAATTAGAATCTTCACATTTTAGGGACACCTGTTATGTGGAAAATCTCTCGTTGCAACCTTTAATAGAAAAGGCATTTTTTAAATTCAAATCAAATTATATGAACTTGAAAATAAAAGTGTCACTCCGGTGTTTTAAACGAACTCATAGTTAAAATAAAACCACCCACCTAAAATAGCTTTATGATAAGAACGTCATTGCTCGGCAGAAATGTGGGTTTGACATCTTTACCCGGACCGAGAGTACCAATGACATTACAGATAATTGTATGTTCTTGGACTGTTCAGGTCTTTCTAAGGTTTTAGAAATAATACATTGAAGGAACAGGCCATTTCATTTCATTGAACTAAGTAAAGAGGATTACACCTGTCATTTATTTTATTATTATACCATTAAAATGAACTGCTTGTTTCAGATCAATTTAGTTCGTTTTCCATGTACACATAATTTTGCAGACATAAATTAAGACAATGGAGGTCTGCCAAAAATTAAACCTAAGCTCGAAAAGTTTGGCCAACCCAATTGTAGTTGCTCTTTTCACCTCTGTTATATATCAAGTGTAATACCTGGACGCGCATTCCCAAGGATCGCCTTTAGAAAGTTTACCCATTGGAATGTGCATTATCAGCTTAAAGTAATTTCTCGCATTCGTCATAATACGCTAAGGTGGGATTTCTGTGCCTTCGCCACCACGATTGCCTCGGAGAGGCGATGTTTTTACCGATGCATCATGGGAAAATCGACATCCAATCCGCGTAATACAAATATTCACCCCAAACACGTTTCCTGAGCATTTAGTTTGTCAATATAACGGTCGGTTGCGTGCGATGCACACTAAGCGGCTATTTACATTAAAGGCTGACTCAGAGATTCCGATGAGGGCGCACTCAATTTCAAATAATCGTGTTTTGGCATATACATAATGGTTGTTCATATACTATCACTGTGTGAATAACTAAGCTAAAATCGAAGTCCGTCATAGAGAAATCACAACTTCGTTAATAAAATCCGGATTCGGAATTTTTGTTTTACGCGATATCCTATGTGCACTGTTAATTGTGCATAAATCTTACGCATGAAAAGGAAAAAATCCAATTCATCTCTAACTTTGGAATTACGCCTTTTAGGTGACTATCTTAGTTCTATATTATGATTTTTTATTACTACACACAAAAATAATTTCGCAAATCTCTGAGTCCGCCTTAAGTATCATTTGCTTTCTTCGTTGAGCTGTTTTCCACATAATTCATAATACACTGACACACTTGCGTGTTAATCAAAAGGATGTTTAACGGCGATGTCAGACCTTGCGGTCAAAAATTCGATCTGCCGGCCCACCGTATTGCGAAATGCGAGAATTTTGTTAATGTTATATAACTATGTACCACAGTCAAATAAATACCTATTAATGATCTGTAATAATACCTATTGAAAGGCACGAACCAGTGATTTTTTAATTAAAAAATCGAACCAATAATTCAAAAATCAATATTTGCTGGTCTGGACAAGTACAGGTCCTAACATACACTGCAAGCGATAAGACCAAACGCAGCCAAATGAGGACAAATCGATATCAAGTCCTTAGTGTCCGTGCGGATACTTGCTACAACAAGTAATTGAAAGGAGGTTCATATTGTTGATACTGCCTTTTCTTTCAGTTTTTCAGTTGAAAAAATAATTAGGGCTTCCATAGATTTATCCTTCACCGTTAGCTATTCCTGCAAATTCAAATATTTTGACTCGTTCGGTGGAATCACTTATAGGCATTAATGATTGTTAACTTATACTTTGGTTTGCATGAATGTATTGCCACGACATTAGTACTGATTATACACTAACTTAATACTAACTTATACTAATTAGTATAACTAAGAGCTCATCGAAGATGTAAATTTAGGTCAAGTTAATTTGGGGAGAAAAACATTATTTTGATGCTTGCACAACTTCTTTTTTGGGGGGGACGTCCTGCATTGTTCAATATCAATTTCTGTTTTATAAATTTCATTCTACAAAATTGTGAAAAATATTAAAAAAAATGTTAATATTTTTCATATTTTGCTCTAACATATGATAGACAAATATTTACGACGTTCAAACAACATTTTGTTTGTGTGGTTCTTGTTTACTCTGTTGAAAAATATGAGTGTTCCACACAGAAGAAATTCGATTTTCCTATGCAAAATAACTCAAAACGGTCCATAAGAATCAAAACTGTCATTGGTAATTCTGTTTGATGTGAAACATGATGAGCTCATATTCCATGTAGAACACCACATCCCGTATCCAACGGTAAAATCGAAATATCTTTAGAACATTTTCGTATATTTCTAGATGACAAAAGATTTACTAGAGATTTACTAAGTTGATAAGTAGATCATCTGTCGATGCATCTTTAATCTGAATTCTGACAACGGATCAATGAATATGTCTTAACTCCATTTATTCGTACTTGTTAGAAGTGATTCTAACTGTAAAAAACAACCGTTTGGGTATAACCATACTATCTAGGTATCTATCATTGCGGTACGACTTTAGTGAGATAATAGGAGAATGACTGCAAACAATGATTTAGAAAATGTTTATGATACTAGGCTGTCACCCACCCCCCCCCCCCCCCCCCCCCCCACCACCACCACCGTGGGGGGGGCCAAGGACCCAAAAAGTAGACACTCTGCAAGCCCTCCCCAAGACAAAGGGACCCTACAAGTTTCATGGTCGGGCGATGTCCCAGTGTGGAGAAGAAGCTCAAGACACACACACACACTCATACAGAGATAAGAGTATTATTACATAGATTCTCGCGACAGCATCTCTTGTATTCAATGTAAACGCCTAAAATAAATAACTCAAAAAAGATTCGCTCATTTGCCTGTCTACAATTTAAAACATACCGAATTAGTAAAAGACGTGGTACATTGTGCACCGTTTTACTGTGTATTAAGTTTGCATTATTAATAATTAACATAATTAATGTTCTCTTGAAAATACGAATAAATTATATATCAAAAGAAGTCTAGAGAGTGGTTTAAATCAAATTTAATTAAACGTTGACACGAAAACAAGCGAATTGTAATATTTTACTCACCAATTTTATATTATGAATGTTTTCCATTGCACTGGTCCATAAAGCAATTGTGTGTAAGCTAATCGAAAGTATCGGGTTACGAAAGAAAATTATGATTGACCAAGTGATCCTAAAATAATGTGTAAAATTTTATGTGTTACCCTTACACGCCTAAAACGCATCTAACGCGCGTATTTGGCCAAGTAGTCCAAAAAACGTGTAAAACTGTACACATAACCTTACACGTCTAGGGAAGACGTACCCGTATCCATATGTACCCACATCTAAAATTTATCCCAACCTATATCCATCCAAAACCTAATCCTTAAATAATAATTTTTAAGGGATACATTTGGCATACACCCTAAAACACCGTTGTCATTTCTGTCCGGGTCAGTAGTCAACTATTCAGAACTACTACGAAAAGGGGGTCAAATTTTGACCACGAAAAGGGTCAACTTGACCCTTTTTTTTTCAAAATTTGACCACTATTTTCGGCGTAGTGTGCATAGTTGACTACTGACCCCGAAAGTGACCACGTGTTTTTAGTGTGCATCCACATCTATGATATTAAAGTTTTTTGACCACATGGTAAATCGTACACGCCTAATCCATACCTCCTCACGGATAGAAATGTATTCCATGGGGAACGGGTGTATCCAATCCATATATAATCCGCGTATGAAAGATGTTTATCTATAATAACATCTCAAATTTGAAGGAAGTCGTAGTACGCCTTTAAAACACCATACACAAAAGCGATCCATAACGATTGTAAGATTCGTTCATTACTATTGAAAATTAATTTGCCATGATGCAATAGTAAATTAATACCTCCTAGGTTTAAGTAAGAAAAAAGAAACGAAATCGACATCGGATAATGTTGATACAAAAACAAAAAGGCAATTTACATGCTTAGGAAGCTTGTTAGTCTTGTTCAACAGGTGCTCATTATTAAAACAAATAATTTTGGGAAAGCAAATTATAGCAGTAGTGAAATGAACTCATAAGGCAACATGTCAAACACAATATCATGAATGAAATCAATTTCGGATATGTTCATCCTTGTATAAGTACGGTGTGATCTAGCAATGCGGTAAACTCGCTAGCTATAAACGGCACCGCTGTTTACTTCTGTTAGCAGACAATTTAAAGGTTTATTACATTACAATTGATCTGGACCCGCACACATTGAAGCGTCAAATTTCTCTTTTGGGCAAGATCGTGGCGGCGGTTATGGAGCACCAGTGACCCTTAAACACACCGCGATGTTACACTAGATTACCTCATCAATCGGCTGTACTTGTACTCTCTCTTTCTCTCTCTTGTGCGAGTAAGACAAAAAATAATCACGTTTTCTATTGCACGTCTTCAGTATTCCTATCTTGTGTTTGCTATCCTTTAACAGCTACACAACTGTTATGTAGTTAGGTTGAATCAAACACGGCGATGGAAAGCAATTCTGTGTTGTATAAAATTGGAGAACTCACATGGGCAGTTCCGTAATTATGTCAGCCAAAATTCCAAATTGTCCCAAATTAAAAAAAAATAATCCAAATAGCTTGATTTACAATTCATATTAAAGGTAACACTATGTAGTTTCCAGAACAAATATACATGTAGAATTTCTTCGAATAATCAGGTATTGTTAGACATGACAAAAAAAAGTCCACAATGACATGGTGCGGACGTACGTTCCTCAAAACAGTGTTGGGGGACTCGAGTCCGGACTCTGACACGAGTCCGGACTCTTTACTTCTGACTCGACTCGGCCTAGGACTCTGGTGGATTCGGACTCGATTCAAATTTTAAAAAGTCAGATTTGGGAAATTTCAGAAAAAATAATATTTTAAATTTATTATGAAAAAGGATTTAAATTATTTTACTTGCTTTTCTTAATCAATTTAAGCGTAAGGAACAAAACTGTTCCCTTTATATGTGTTTTTAGGGTAGTAATATTTTTATACAGCATGTGGCAATAATTTTAAAGATTTTTAAAATATCCAACCAACCACTTACAATTTTATCTAAAACTTATTGACCCATTTTCATAGAGTAGAAATACCAGTGATAACAGTGATCACGGAAAGTTCCTTCTCAATTGTACCCAAAACTACCCAATTGGGTGTATAAGTACAAATATACACCCAAATTCCATAATTTGGGTGAAAATGATGTTAGCTTGCACAATTTTTTAATGTGGTAATAATGGACAAAGTCCAGACTCCAGTACATATTTTTCTGGACTTGGAGTCGGACCTTGGTGGACTTGTACTTCGACTCGTGTACCTATGGACTCGGACTTGGACTCGACTCGGGTGCCTTTGGACTCGGACCATACCAATTTTACATAAACAACACAAAAACAAACACACACAACCTCACACACAGACACTCACACATATATGTGTGTTAATATTTTGCACTTGTAAGAAAAAAATATATATATGAGATAAAGCAAATTTTTATGTTCACCCACCTTTGTATTTCATTGTTCTAAGCAACCTTAAAATTGCCCATATCTTTGGTTTTCAGCAACATGATACCAAGAATATGGCAAATAAACTGCAATTGAAAGCTGAATTTGGATTTCTCAACAAATGACTCATATTCCTCTTAATTACATCACATAGAGCTTCAACGTTTACTACCAAGGTTATTGTTCATAGATTGATTACATTAAAAGTCAATGAAATACACTTCTGCCCACCGGTCACCACCCCATTGACATTCAGTTTTTTCCATTACAAAATAGCACTATAGACAGCCACATTAAAATTCGTTTTGTGTCATTTCCCCAAAGGAAAGGTTCCTTCCTGTTTGCTTGGTCGCATCTATTCACATAATCAACAGATTCGTGCTCTTGCTTCCACTGTAGTTTGTCAACAACAAAGCAACGCTCAATGTATATATTCGGTTCGTTTTCCCGCCTTTTGTGAAATAACACGTCATTTTTCTCTCGTCTTTTGTGGTATAATTTGTGGCAGGCGGTTTCAATGATTCCGTCGTCATTACGTTGTACTCTAGTGCAGAACAATCTCTCCTACAACATGTTACCAACAGGATGTCAAAGGGCTGTAGTTGGTTTAGGATCGCCCAGTTTTATTGCGTTCTCTGGGGCATATTTACCAGTTTTGGTGCCTTTGTCAAATTCCCAAATACCAACGACTTAGCAAATGGGAGAGGTTATCACCCCTAGTGACCTCAGCGCACCAACGCTAAAATCATTTGTAAAAGCTGTTTTTTACATCCTTTCTGGTCATTTTAATGAAAAAATAGGGACTTTTACGGGTAGGGTATGCTGTCAAAGTCGATGGGTAGGGGTTTGGTTGTCACCCGAGAATAATTGTAATGGTATTTCTGAAAATGTTCTATACAGTATGGCTCTTCGCCCTCATTTAGAGATGAAAACCGCGTAAACAAATTCGATATTCCTAAGGTTTTTTGTGTGTAATTTCCTGATATACGCCTAAGGTACCGGCCGTGTCTGTGGAAATTATCAATTTTGCCGATTGCGGACTTTAAGACGTGCCATGGAAAGAAAAGGACCGTAGCTATCCACCAGTATCAAAACTAGAGACAAATTTCTGAGGGGGTGGTAACCCCACTTGGTTTGAAAACGTGTTACCAAAAAAAAGCTTGGGAAGACGAGGGTTAATCTCACACAAAATTTGACTCTTAAAGAGGGACCAGGAGATTTTCTGAGGGTCCCATTTTCTCTACCGTTGTACTTGATTGGATACGGAAACCTATACAGCCTGGTCCCAAAAAGAAATGGTACAATCAAAACCGTTTTTTTTCAATATTATATCCAACATAAATAAGTCGTATTGTACATCACATTAAAGAGAAAATACAGGCTTTCAGGATTTTTTTTTTCATTCTCATTTGCGTTGTTTCACGGAGATAACTCCAGTTTACTGTCGGAACACAACAATGAGTTTGTGCCACTTTCTGGTTGAGTGAAACTGAATGAATTTGTTAAACCATAATTATTCACACTGAGCAGATATGAAAATCTTTACAAGGGATTAACTTCATAAGAAACTCTAAAATTACTAATGGTGGAAGTTTAGATCAGTCAGTTCGCTTTAAGATAAAGTTGAATAACATTCGACACTACTTTTCTTTGTTAGGAAGAGAACCAGAGCGTACAGCCGCGTACACAACCTGGAGGAGAGGTTTTTTATGGTCTTGTAAGTATCATGAACGCAAATTCCTACGCAACATTTTGATACTGTTGTCTCCAAATTCAAATTGTTTATTGACTCAATTAATTAGTAAAATGCACAAAGGTAGTGTGCAATATTCTTAAACCTTTCTTTGGATTTGGAGTGTTGTTTGGTTGCAATTACATTCCTTCTGGCATGATTGTTACAGATACCAATTTAAAAAATAAATTCCAAAGTCTTTTCTTGATGTGGCAATAAATATTTGTGTTGTTTCTTATTTCTATTAAAAGATATTTACATTGGGAACTGATTATTTTGACTATTAAAACTTGTGTCGATAAACCTAGAACCTTCTTTTTGTTTATCTTTAATCTGTTTTGTTTCTCATTGTCAAGTTGCAATCTTTTGGTTTTGAAGGTTTTAAGACAGCATGGCACTTACGGGCGAAGCAACTCTGCCCATGCAGTAAAATTGGCACAAAATCGATTTTGGTGTACCGCATTAATTGGATTTATCTCTGGATTGACAAAGCAAATAAGATGAACAAACGACCATGAAAGCACTGGTCTTTGTTCTTTATATTATAACCAAGTATATTACTTATTTGAAATTTCATATTTAACCAATTTTTTTTCTGTATGTACCATTTTTTTTTGAGACAGGCTGTAGCACGCTTCATACTTTTAAAGGATTTAACTGCTTGCAGTTTTACGCCATATAGAAACATGCTTTAAAGGAAATATTCAAGATTTTGTCAAGCTCAGTTTACTTACTTCATAAAATATATTTACATATATCACGAAGTCCCGAAAAATATAATACAATTTGATGTAACAATACAAAATAGAGCATTTAATTTGCTTTTTTGACATACGAGAAAAAAGCGGATTTTTCGCCACGGCTTCATTGATCCAAAGCGCCCAATTTTGCTCTCCTCGTGAAGTCAAGTTATGACCAAACATCGTGTTGACTCGAATTGTATTGCTGACACTGTATATTGATGGATTATTACAGTAATCATAAATTTGAAAATAATTACAGAATGACATATTTTGTTTGCATTTCGTTGTGTTTTATTATTATTGGAAGTGGCAACACGGCGATATGATGGTCCAACACGTAAATTATGGATGGTCATCACTTGACGTCACCATTGCCTGCGATGTGGATTTGTCGAATACGTTTTTACGAGTAAGCTATTGGCGGAAATTAAAAGGGCAAATGTGGACAATTTTCAACTTATTTGTGATTATATTTAATCTACGTTACTTAAGCCATACCAAATTTTCCAAATATTCAGAATCATGACATATTTCCTTTAATAAACTTTGGGAAGTTAGAAAAATCGTCTTTTTTTTTATCATATCAAGAAGGTGTTTAGCTTATGCAATTCAGGTGATTTAATTTCAATGAATTCATTAAATGTATTCTTCCATCAACATTACGTTCAATAAACCTACAAATAAACTGATGAAAACTACAACTTTATCACATCAAATAATTCGTTTTCGGCTTATTCACTTCGTGTGTGAGTTAATTCAGTCCATTCATTCGAATTTATTCATCCATCGATTTACATTCAAATAAATATTCAAATAAACGATAATTGCAGCAGATAAATGGTAAGCATACACAATAAATAATTCGGGATATGATTGTACACGAAATTCAAGCAACTAAATTAAAATGATATGGAATAATACTACCCAAGAATAAATTCAAAACAAGACAGTAATTACAAATAATAACTCAATGAAATACAAGCGTACTGTAAAGAACTATATGTAGCCATGAAGCAATGAAGTAAATGTAAAGATGATGTAACTTGTGTCAATGCAATGCCTGAAGGCGGCTTCTTAAGTTTTTAAAGCTAATCATGTACTATTTTTCAGAAATTACGATATAAAACTTATATTACATATATATTTCAATATAGCTATTACCAAAGGAAATGCGCTTAAGGACGTGTGGACAACCCAACCCCCACGAAGACAGGCCGTATTAAACATTACGCAACGACAGAAAGACAAACAATATACACTTGATATTAATAGTCAAAAATATATGTCTTATCACGACTAATTAAAAAATTCTCCATGCCAAAATCACTTGTTTTTATCATTCAAAAATTAACTTCAATGCTGGAAACATGTTTGCTATGCTGGAAGATAACCTTCCCATATTTTAAAGTATTTTCATGATTACAAATATTTTCATACCTCTAATTTACATAAATATATTCACAATTTAAAAAAAGACAAAACTTAAAAAAAAAAAATGACAAATTATTGACTATTAAAGACGACTTTAGACTCGTAAAAAGGACTAGAATTAAGTTAGTCAAGCACAACACTGACGCTTAAGTATACATTGTGCCATTGCTAATTAGTCATTTGACGAATTTTGTAATTAAAATTCCAATTTTTCAAGTTGTAGAATATTTTGCAATTATGAATTTAATCCGAAAATCTTTAAAAAGCATTCTTTTTATTCAAACCACTGTGGGGTCTAAAAAAATAATGTGCATGACTAATATTTAATTAGTCAAATAAGACACTTTTTTGACTAATTAATATTCTCAGTGTACGAGCTCATAATGGCATATCCAAAAACAATTAAATTCCTAATAATAATCACCACACTCAAGAATGTCCATATAGATATTAAATTATTTTAATCTGAAAGTGACCATCTGTTGGGGTTGTATAGTTTCCAGAATCCAAAAAAAATGTTGCAGTTCAACGATGATGCACTTTCAGAGTGAAGAATTCAAAATGATAGTTCCACGATTACCAATTCGTAGGAATATCCGTCGGAAGCTAGTGTCCTTTTTCGGAGCGCGAGCAATGCTGACGATATCTTTGTCCATCACTTCAAGAGGACGGTTCTATTGGTCCCTGAACGACATAAAAACTTTAGCAGTGTAACGGGTTGTAAAATCTCCACATATTCCGTCTGTACCAAATGTCCACTTGTGGGACCACAAAAGCAGAATCTCCTGATTCTCAAACTGAAGCTTTTTTTTTTGCTTCAAAGAAGTCAGCAAACTAAATTGCTTTAAGCTCATGTTGTATCAAAATAAATATAAATACTGGTAGTAATACTGCTCTGATCTAGCAAGTTTGCAGATCAAAACCACTGGCAAACCTGTTTTCACTTTCAATGTCCTTATATACACGGGCAAGCTACCATATCTAAAAATAGGCTATTACAGCAGAATCATGCATAAACATCGCCTCATAGCCTGACATTGTCCAATTAGAACATAGAATGATGATCATAGGAAATTTCCTATGTTGCAATCTTGCATATTTAATACCAGAAAAAAAACCTGCGAGATCCCAGCTATTATAGTAGTTTTTCCAGAAATAGCTTTTGGCATGTAAACACATCTTATATTATATCATTTATAGCACTAGGGAAATTTTATTTTTCTCTTGCATGATGAATAAAGGTATTTCCCTGCTATGAATCTTTTCGTTAAAGGGCATAATGGCATAAAAAAATGAACATAATGAAAAGGACCCTTATGAAATCCCTTCCCTTCCACGAATTTGAAACAATTTGGGATTTTTATATTCTGTAAAACAGGAAGAGTTCCAGGGGGAGGTGGCAGTTGTGGCAATTTCTGTATCAGAAAAGCAATGTGGTTCACATCCTGACAGAATTTCAGTGTAAATCAAGAATGTTTTGCGACACAATTCAAAGCATTCATACCGGGATTCAGACATTGGATTTAGCTTAGGAATATGATCTTGCAAGTGAAAGATTGATACCGGATTAGCACATATACAATAGCAATGGTCTGTGAGCGGATGACAACATCTTTTCAATTTGGTAAATGCTGGCAGTAATGTCAGCATCCTTGTACAGAAATTTGCCACAACTGCTACCCCCCCCCCCCCGACACTTCCTGTTTTTACTGTTTTACAGAATTACACATCCAAATTGTTTCAAACTCGTGGAATGATTTTCTAGGGTCCTGTTTCATTTTGTCCGTGTTTTTCCAGCCATTATGTCCCTTTAAAGTTAGCATAGAAAATTTAATACTTTTTAAATCACTAACCAAGGAGGATACCATAAGAGTTGAAAATAGCGCATAGATTCGTAACCACTATGCCATACGGTATTTTTTTTAATCTTTTTGGCTGATTCCTAAACGAAAACTTCAAAAAAGCAAAATTTTCAAAAATTCATCATCATCAGCTCATCATCCTTCATCAACTGCTGTAGACTAGAAAAGCTATTCCACGATTTCTCCATGTCACGTTCTATCTTTGGCAATTGTGGCTATCTGCTCAGCATGTATCATGCCTTTACCATACCCTAGCACACGTTGGATGTAGCGCTACTCACGAGTGTCGTGGACTCCAGGTCTCTTTTGCCAGAGGTGGATGTAGAGAGCGTAGCTTCGAGTCAGCTCTCCTCTGGCCAGACTAAGGATGTGTTCCAAGGAAACTCAGCTGGTGATGTCCTTACAAGGTGGATGAGAGGCTCAGTGTTGGTCATTGAATATAAGATGTTGTTTGAGACACGGTCTTACCGTTTTATGTCCAGCATCATCCTATAGAAGAGGTATCAAATGCGTGGATTTGCTTTCCATGTCTTGTGATAGCACCCAGGATTAAAAGCCATAGAGTAGGATGGTCACACATGTAGTGTTGCATAACTTGACTGTTTGCAAATGGTTATTGGGGGCTTTTTCCACAGACGTTCTAAGGCTTCCAGAAGGCACTCCTGGCGAATGCTAAGCGTCTTTTTAGGTCGCTTGCATTTGGAGCCAAGATATTTGAATCTGTCACATGGTTGAGTGGATTCACCATAGACCTTGAAGTGTTGGATGGGATACAATTTGCAGTCATGTACTCTGTCTTGGATATTCACATCCCATATGCCAAGATTTCTGCTGCCGCTGCAGTATTGGTCATCTTGCCATTCATAGTGTATCGTTGTATTCCCAGATAAGACTAATAATACATTAGGCTCCAGTTCTATGCTCCCTGTAGTTGTACTCTTATATGTTTATTCCACAAATTTTAGTCCGGAAATCTATGGAAATGCACATTTTCCTATATCTTGGCGGCAGGATTTTTATTTGTACGTGTGTATATTTCATTTCTAACTTCCTGTGTGCTAAATTGAATTTAAATGTAGCTTTCTATTTCTGTTTGCGCTTTTAAAATTTAATAAAACAGCGTACGGTTATTTGTATTATATTGTAAGTCTGTTCCCCTTGCTTTTTAGGGGACAATTAATTCAATTCAATGTTAGAGCATGTGGAAATTATTCCATCATTGCGTTTCGCGGTTGGATTTATTAACGGATCGATCCATTTCACCGAGTTACACTAACGTTTGAAATAGGTTGGGCCAACATCCTTCGAGGCACCATTTACGTTTTCACAATTGTACAATTAAAGAATATTCAATTACTTTGCTTTTTGTTCTCTTTTCTCTCTCTCTCTCTCTCCGCGCTTCCCCTCTTCCTTTCTCTCTCTCTTCCTCTCTGTCTCTTTCTCTGCTGTTTTCTATCCATAGGGTTTGTACCGCTTTCGCTTTCTCGCATTCGCGCTTTCTCTCTCTTCCTCCTTTGCCTTCCTTTCCCTTTTTCTAGTCCTTTCTGTCCTTCCCGTTTCATGAACTCCCACACACGCATACACAAAGCTCAAATCGAAGTCCTTCATATAGAAAAATACATCTTTGTTATAAATCGGATCCGGAATTTTTGTTAGACACAGTATCCTATTGCCATCTGTTATTACTAGACATAACTGTTCTGCATCCAAACGAAAAAATCCTATTCATCTAAAACTTTGGGAGTTGAGCCACTTTTAGGTGACTATTTTTATTCTATCTTAATTTTAGTTAATCCATTAAAAAATTACACTGTTAAAAAAAATCCAAAATTAAAAAAAAAAAAAAAAAAAAAAAAAAAAAAAACTGTTTAGAAAACAATAAAAATAAACAACAAAAACTAAAAAATAGCTAAAAATGTTAATTTACGGAAATATTTCAAAATTTCTGGCAGCAATTTGCCGGACTTTTTTTGTGGTTCCGTCAATTTTAAATTAAGGAAAAATCTGTTAAAATCACATATTTTTTTTTTTCCAAAATATGAGACAAATTTCTGTAAAATTTACTGTCAAAGTTTCCGTTAATTGCAGAAATTTCTTTTAATTCCCTAAAATGACTGAAAATACTGCTGCCAGAAATTTCCGTAAATTTACGGACATTTTTTAACAGTGCTATTTCAAAATCACTGATTCTCCTTTAATTTCGACACTGATACGCAAAAAAAAATTCACACAAATGCGTGAAACATTTAGTTCCCAATAAAGAATTTTTCACTT
Source organism: Ophioderma brevispina (assembly GCA_023653785.1). Lineage (NCBI taxonomy): Eukaryota > Metazoa > Echinodermata > Ophiuroidea > Amphilepidida > Ophiodermatidae > Ophioderma > Ophioderma brevispina. The sequence continues at coordinate 15,173 of JAMKCH010010266.1, read as the reverse complement.
ATTTTTGTTTCCACAAACTCAAATCACAAGCACATGTCTTTCCTTTGCACATATATCCATTATGTTCCACGGCTTAAAGCGAGAAAATACACTCGCGATTTCGCGTTGGACACAATAGCTTGTAATGACTGGCATAAGTTTGGTGATGCACGCAACACACGCGTACAAAAACCCATCCGCAAGTTTACTTTGCACATGCACATAACAAGTACACTATTGACACAAACACAAATAAAACACACGCCACATAAAAACAATTACTAACACGGCTACAACTGACTCATTGTCTCAAAGCAAAATACAATGGTATTTCCGTCGCGGTATCGGTATATATGATTCAAAGCTCGTGTTCTGGTTGATTAATTAGAGATTCCACTCCTACGACTTCAGTCATTCAACACCATTGAAATCGATTATAAAAAAAACCAACAGTTACGTATTCGTTCCGGGTTAATAAAAGTAACCGTTGCGTGTGGCAACTGATGTAAGTCAATTGTCCCGGTTTTAAAGATACGACCACATTATGCCTTGCCATACATTTTTTAGGCGACAACCCCTGACGCTTTTTGCTAATTAAGCCTGGAAAATTGTGTCACCTTTTTAAAACCGGCATCTTATCAAATTCCCTGCAATGAATAGAATTTGTTGTTTATTAACCGATGCCTCCAGTACAGTCATTAAAAGTGTTTTTTTTTTTATTTAGAGGTTAAATTGACGTTTTTATTTGTTCTTGTTTTATAATAGATTGTCATTTTATCAAAGGTTTGTGAATTCATAATAATTGCTGCCTTATTTTTGGCTGCAATCTTTTTTCTTAGATATGTGTTGGAAATTCTATAAAGTATTACATGAATCTTCCTCTCTAAATGTAGCAATTTACTCTTTAAGCAAGAAAAGGTTTACAAAGATTTAATTATCCTGAAGTTTACGTTATGCAATCTAGTGGAAGAGTGACCATTTTATCTTTTTGATGATAAAGTGAAAGATTGGGATGAGAATTGTGCGAGTGAAATTATATATCTGACAATAGACTTTTTGTACGAATTCCGAAATGCAGTTGGAATAGAACCATTTGCCGTGGGTTCATTTAGATTATTATCCTTTATTGTACTACTGTGCAAACGGGTAACCCTGAACAGGGATGTAGGACAGGAAGTATGGACCCGCAATGACCAAGACAGCTTTGGACAGTTAGGGGTTTCACCCTACTCGTTTCGAACTTACTGCGAGACATATACATATATACCTCCCTGTACATGGGACCGACAGCTTAACGTCCCCCTCCTAAGGACGAGATACTGTCATGGTTCATTTGCCAATTTTGAAGTGAACCACGAGGAGAGCGGAAATCAATAGGTCTTTTACAAATTAAATGTAGAAATGGGTACCAAAATAAATCCCAGCAAGTGGCCCCACCTTAATTTCGACCCGCGTACCCGTCCTCCTTAATGCAAAAGGCAAGCATCTAGACCACTGGATTACCTTCTCCCTTTTGTGAGTGGTGTATGCCATAGTTTAGAAGTTTGTGCAGTTCACCGCGCCGAGCAAAAGAGTTCTCAGAAAATGGACCCGCTCCAGCCGTATTTCACGAATAGGGCAAACCGTCTATCCCTGTGCATGTTTTGGTATGATTGAGTATGAATATATTCAAGTATTCAAATTTTTGCCTATTTCAGAATGTAACTCATCCAAAGCAAAATGAACTATCTCTTCTAAATGAACGAATGGTTGCTGCCGAATTGCTCCAAATAGTGACATTTCACTTTTTCCAATGAGTTAAATGTGAATCTTAGTCGCATGTCACTCTTTTTAGAGTGAATTTTCCACTCCACTGTCACTCTTTTAAGAGAGTGAAATAGCACTTATTTTGGAGTGATCGCTGTAGGCACTCCAAAAGAGAGGAAATTTTAGTCTGTCACGTTTAGAGAGAACAAAACCTTTAGAAATGTTCATTTTAGGAATAAGATTTCCGTGCATTCATTTTGATATAATTTTACGGTGTTGAAAAAGTTGAAGAAACTATATACAGCAAAAGGGCGCGAACATCCTAGGAACGGAACGTTTAATTGGCGACAACTTGACGCCAATGATCATTACTAAACTTTCGCATCAAAGACCAAATAATATCATTATTATGAAGCGTTATAGTAATTGATGATATTTGGTATCGTCGTTGAAGGGTAAGGTTGAAATGTAATTAACCATCAACATTGCAACGCTGAAAAGCATATTCTGACATTTCAATCCAATTTGTGCAAGCCAATAATATTTTATGTACTATGCCATGGCTTCAACTTACTGTTAAGGCTGTTGATGGATTCTTGTATTCTTAATTCCCTAAGAGCTGACTTATTGGAGAGAACGCTGTAATTGTCCACATCCCAAGTTCTCAATAGTATTTTAATCTCTCTCTCTCCCCTCCTTCCTCTTTCTCTCTCTATCTCTATCGCTCTCTCCCTACCTCCTTCCCCCTCTCCCCCTCTCTCTGTATTTCTATTTCCCCTCCGTATTTCCATGGGCGGGGCTTATTATTCAATACGCAATGCCATTGGTTGTCGGTAATCCAATATGAGACGATATGGCATAGTGCATTCTATAAAGAAATGCTGCGGATAATTCATTTGTACATACCAGTGAGCACAATAGATCTTTAAAACGTTTTTGGTGGTTGTTAACTTTGGACATTTAGTTAAAATGTTTTAATAATGATTATGAGAACTGATTAAAAAAATTATAAAATATACCATCAAAACCGATTTTACACTAAATTTGGGTTTCCTACATGTTATTTGCAATGTATTGTTAAAAATGTGCGTATGCTTTTTTGACTAATATCAGTTAATGCTATTTGGATATTATGTTTCAAACGTTACTTTCGAGGACTAATTGCGAGTCCTGGGTTATGACAAATTACAAACATGCTGCATTCTTCAACCTTTTTAAGGCCTTCAAAACTGTTTCCACTTTTTACTTATCGCGACTTATGCCGTTTTTTTGTTATTATAGTTTTCGGTGATGAAATTTTACCTTAGGCCTAATTGTTACAAAGATTATTCCTGCGATTTCTCATCACATCATTTACGTATCTTGCAAACTGTAATACAAAATTATAAAACCTTTGCACTTCCCCCTCAAAACTTGATGGAAAAAAATCCAGAATATAGAATCGAAATGAAGAAATTTGACTTTTAAGAAGGCCGTTTGCCGAAAAGATCCACAGTTTGGGTTTTGCCATATATACGTCTGCAATTGAAACAGATTCTCGGACAAAATTAATTTTTTGTTTGTTTTATAGCAAAATAAAATTACTATGAACTGATTTTGGGATAGACTGTCCGACAGTCTCGGCTCGGTCTTCGAATTCAGGGCACAGGTTCAATTGACATAAAATCAAACTCATTTATTTATTTATTTGGAATTGCACTTTACAACAGTCGCACTCACCAACACGATATGTTTATACTAAACAAATCAAAAACTAAAATCCTAAAAAAAAACCAGATCACTGGGCCCTCCCTGCAACCTTGGGCATCGGTTCTTTTAATACTGCGCTCACACCTTTTTGACCCCAATGGCCGCCCATACGCCCTCATACGAACCCAACTTGTCCACCGATTAACAAATTCAAAATACTACTCGCCCGTGGGTTGACTCAGAGGGATATTAGTCTCCATTACCAGTCGTTTATACAACAGACCCTGTGAGGGTCTAATTTTGGGACGGCTGAAAACTCTACCATCGGTTCCGCCAGTGTTCTAATGTTCTAAACACGGAGAAGTGCAATGAACCGCCAGTCAGACCGCGCGGTTAAGTTTTGAAGCCGGCCCTTACAAAATTAAGACATCCAAGTTGATATCCGTGAAGTTGTAGATTGCAGTTTATTCCGCAAGGCCCTGCAGTGTCTTAAAATTTTATTTTTTTTAATTCCAAAATTATGCATTTCCATGACCGTGCATTCGTGAGTCCAAACAATCCTTAGGTTAGTGACCGCAGGTCATCTTAAAAGCCAATGAATAATGCGTTATCTACCCAGAATCTACCCAGAATTGAAAGGGTTCGTGCTCGCATTTTCGCCGAGGGTTTTTGAATGGCCATCGTTTCTACTGGTATTCCTTCATTATCTGATCTATCTCAGATGAGTGGAGATCAGAAATGCGCTCTTTCATTATTAATACAGAATTTAAAGTAACTGGAATGGTGTGTATTTGTTGTCGAGGTTGTTGATTTACATAATGTACATATGACTATTTGACTCGTCGCGTGAAAACTCTAGCTCTTTGGTGCTCCACTCTTCCTTGCTTATACCCTAACTGACCGAATGGGCCGATCTCCTCCGCCCGTTTTCAGCAAGTCGAGCATTTGTGTCAAAAGTGATAATATAAAAGGCTTATTTTAGGCATTTCTGGACAGTCTTTTTCACTTTTTGGTAATCATTTACTAAAGAAAATTCATATAGAACTTAAATATGTGCAATTAAAGTAACAGGAGGAGATTTTTTGAGGATACGGATTTCTCTCAAATTGCATTGGATCGGTTGTAGACCACCTACCAAGAACATTTCGAAGGTTTATTGGACAAACAAGTACAAAAGACCGCAACTTGTTTTGAACTTGCCTGCTACCGTAATTGTCCCCATAGAACACCGTCTTGAGTGGCTGTCGTGCAAGACAGAAATACTAATCTCATCTTATTACATAAAGACGGTGTAATTACGGCTTATTCACTCAGGTGTGATCTAATACATTGGAAAGCATTCCAAATATGCAAAAACCCGGGTTCGAAAAAAATTGGGGGCGCTTCTTTCTGGAATCTCCTCATGTCTCTTTAAGAAGATATATGATATACCATCTTATTTAAGATATACCATCTTTCAATGTGACTGAGCTGACTGTCCTTCTTGTACATAAAGAGATTGGATTAAAAATATCATTTAAATACAAAAAAACAACATTATAATATATATAGGCCCTTAATATCGAATCCAGAAATATTTTAAAAACATGTGTTAATTTGTTGCCTAAAAATGTTTACATTTTCCTACTACACATACCAAACTACTACACCACTAGCATTTGCAAGAAGTTGACAAATTTTAAAAAGAAAGTAAATTTCACACCCACTCATCGCAAACTGAAAGTGGGAGGAAGGGTGGGAAAATAATTTGGCACGAAAATTTAAGAAAGGAAAACCCCAACCTGCACAGCCAAAGTACTGATGTGCTGTTACCGAAGGCCGCGATTACCCGACTACAGACAAAAAGATATGTGATGATTGAAGTGGACGCTGAGACCTAAAAAGTGTACGACGATTGAAACGCGTCGTGGATGCTCATTAACATATCCACCCCTCAGCGATCAATGGAGTTAGCCGCACGCTATTTTGAGATGTTGGCCCGAAATTATGCTCCAGGACCATATGGTCCTAGAGCATATTGTCCCGGAGCATATTTGCCATATTGTCCTGAGCATAAATGCTGCCGGAGCAATATACTGAGATGCTCCTGGGGCATATTTGAAAAACACAAATGGAGATGGAGAAATTATTCTCAGTCAAATACTGCTCCAGGACCATAAGTTGGCCAGATGGTCTTGAGCATTTTAACTTAGAATATTTCTCCAGTTACCTATTTCATATGGTCCTGGAGCATAATATCGGGCCAAAATCTCATAGAACCTAACCGCACAAAAACCGAAAACAACAGAGTGTTCTCTCCGACGGGGGCTGGACTAGTTTTCCTTACGATAAACTGCGGAATAATTATTATGAAGTTTAACTTGTACAGTTTAAAAGAGGATGACCCGATTTAAGTCTGATAGATTGGCCTTCACCCCCAAAACCCCATCCTCAAAGTTTCGCGCCGATATTTAACCCGTTTGAAGTGAGATCTAAAAAACCTGACTTTGTAATCCCCATAGAGTATGTGTAAAATTAACTATTGGTCGACAAAAATGGGCAAATTTTCGACTCATAACAGCCAAACCAAACCTACTTTAGCCTAAGGCCCCAGGGTAAATGAGCAAAATAGTAGGTTCTTCTGCTACCAAAAATTTTGACACCTTCCGGTAAAATCTGAGGTCCCTGGGGACGAGGCTATTAGCGATCGGACCATGGACCTCTTTAATGTGAACTTTTCTATATTTTGTGAAAAAGACGAAAAAATCCGGAGAATACCAAAACAACTCCCTAAAGCCTCTTGGTATAGTGCGCTAAAGGAAGTCTTAAAAAGTTCATTGCTGGAAAAGATGAATTGATATCTTTATATTTACATTTACAAAATTGACGTTAGCTATTTTGCAATAACGATTTCAAAACAAATCAGCTCATATTTGTTTATTCTGTGCAGGGTTGACCTATGAAATTTTGAAGATAATTATAGGCTTTAAGTTGCATTTCGTGATTCCAGCACTGTCAGTTTTATTCACGATTCACTAGATATCGTTAAGAAAAATTTTAGTTGATTCCGATCTTGCGGTTTTGTGTTATGATCAAATGCCCCACGGTCCCAAAGGCTACTATGCTGTAATTTCTGTCCGTTTACGGACAGAAAATACAAGATTGCAAATTTCTTACAGATACGACCGAGTCTGTACGTAAGATTAGGTACACGTGGATTACTAAGGCTATCGGTTCAGATGATATAAAAATCTCAACTTTGTTAGTAAGTCGGGGAGACGAGGTTGTGGATCACGAAATACCCCTCTAAGTAGTAATAGTAAAAGTAATAATATTAATAATAAAAGTACTTTTAACAGTAAAAGTACTATTAACAATAAAAGTACTACTAATAACAAAAGTACTAAAACAATACAATAATAATAATAATAAAATAATAAAAGTAATAATTCAGATTATAATGAGTGTAAAAATATAATGAAAGTAAAAATCGTTAAATTTCGCCCTAAGAGCGTTCTTAGTGAATAACAAAAGCCAATTTCGCCCTAACGTACAGGATAGCAATATAATACTATTAATAATAATAAAATAATAAAAGTAACAATAAAGATTATAATGAGTGTAATAATATAATAAAAGTAAAACAGTAAACGTACTAAAAAATTAAATAATAATAAAAGTAATAAAGTAGTGATAATGATAATAATAATATCCTCTGATTAAAATATAATGTAAAACAAAATACCAACCTGGATCAAACCTTCCTACCTATATCTTACATTCTATTTAACAACAACACTGTCAACAAGTGAACAATTAATATCTTGAGAACGTCTGGAAAAAGTGTATTTATTTTAATTTTATAGCATCTTGGGAAGTTTATGTATATGGGATTTATATTATAATAATTTCCAAGTTACAAGGCAAAACGTCAAAGTTTAACCCCTACAGGGGTCGAAATTGAAAAGTAACTCCGAATTTAATCATAATTGTCTCAAATCTTTGGTCTTGCTTATATAGCTGGATGGTTTATAGGAATTTTGAAATTTAAACCAGTCACAAAAACTGTGACTTACTAGATATTTGATCTTGTATCTGCAAGATTTCATAACTTTCTGATGAAATCTTGCAGGATGCAAACATTGAATTATCAAGTAATCGCAATTTGTTGAGAGACTGGTTTAAATTCCATGTCCTCATGGTAATCCACAAACAGTTTCAACTTCATCAACGGTACAGATGTTTTATTATCATGGTAAAGAGGGGAAATGTTACAGAACCAGGTGCATGTACAACAATAAAATGTAGCCTAAACAGGCGCTATACTGTGTTAACTAAAGGCAAAAATTTTCTAAGGGAACATTCTACGTATATTATTCTATTTTGAATATAATGTTAGGACACCGACTAACGGATGAGACTGTTTTGATCAAAATCGAAGCCATTCTTTTCAATTTTGACCCCTGGTGTGCGTTTTGACTATGAAACTATATCTCAAAGATAGGTCAAATTATACTTTTCTAAATCAATTGTGACCCGAGGAATACGATGGTATAGTCTTTAGTAAGATTCAAACACCTTTATCAAGATTCAAAAACACTTGTATTTCGAGCCCCGTATAATACACTTTGACTTATAGGGATGAAAATCCAAAAACTCACAATCTTAAAATAAACCTGTAGGTAAATGATCCATGCTAAATGTCATTTTTTAATGAAAAATTGCATAATTCTTTAGAGTAGCAGCAGCACTACAACAACAACTAATGGTTATCCAAAAAGCCTATTATGAGAAGTTCGTCCACCACTAAACAATACGAGCGGACATTTTGAATAAGCTGTTCAAAACGTAAAAGGTTCTTTGAAAACTCGTTACTCAGAAGACCGGTACTTTAGAAATTCTAACTAGCGAGACCTTTTACTAAAATGGGAAGAAGGACCTGTACTCAGAAACCCCGTCAGTTAGAAGGCCGAGCTACTCAGAAAATTCAGAGTAATAGGGCCTTCTGATCAGTGAGCTTCTGGGAACTGGGTCATCTGAGTAACGGGTTTTCTGAACAGAGAGTGTCCTCCCAAAAAAGGTTCGTTAATCAGAGGCCCACTAGTCAAAAAAAAAATATTGCTGAAAGTACGGGCGTTCTGATTAGCGGGTTTTCTGAGTAGCGAATTTCTGAACAACGGGTCATTTTGGAGGAAAAACTATCCCACTATTTAGAACTCTGAATGGCGGACCTAAGTTCTGAATAACTGAATTCTGAATAGTGGTCTTCTGAGTAGTGGGTCTTCTTATAAAGGATGCCCCCGTCAACAAGCGCAAGCACGAAGGTTGCTGTCCTATCGGCCTCACAAATCTGCCGCTACATTGGAGAGTCTATTATTTATTCAATATATATTTATCAAATATTATTATTCAATCATTTCACGTTTGTTTTTGCAGGTTCTATGGTCATGAATCCTGTATGTCAAAGCCTGGTAGAAACAGTCGGACTTAGCAATACTTATCGAACGTTGGCAGCACTCACAATTGTTATAGGAATACCATGTTGTCTCATGTTCAAACAACCTGTAGTATATGGCTTACGAGGATACTTTAATTGAAATACAGAAGACACGCCCACAAGTGACCAGGGCGAACTTTTACTTCACCAAGCAGCACATTGCTACAAATCCATCAGAAAATAGCACTAAAAATTGGTTAAAGAACCTATTACAGAAACAAAGACCGCCGGGGGAATCCCAGATATAAATACTGATACTCTGTTTATGTGGATTGTCGAAGGCAACTCGGGGAACAGAATAAAGTATCGTACTTTACATGTTGGGGCAATATTAATGAAAGGAATAGGTTATGTATTCCATGTATACAACTTGGTAAGTGTCGTTCTTTCACCTTTCAAGATATTAAATTATCTGATTGAATACATTGTGTAGAATTTGTGTTGATCTCAAATCCCTTTGTTCAATTACCTTAATGAGGAAAAAGGTGCTCGCATGAATTTGGGAGTCAATAGGTTAATGTGGCCAGAACTGTCCTCCAAACAAACCAAGGACAGGAATACCAAAGAATTACCTGCCCATCTGCAGAATTATCTGAAATGTTCAGGTGACACAGGTAAATAGGTGTATTTTCGCATGCTTGGATGTCTGGATGGCAAACAAAAGTCTGATTCAAAATAATTAACCCTCCGGAAAAGGGCCTTTAGGGTATGGCACGCTCCACGTACAATAATGGCGAGTTTTCCCGCGCAGGTCGAGTTTCACGCGCTTTGTATCGATTTGCCTAGGATATGTCGAGTGTGCAGCGTTATAATGTCGAGTTTACAGCGCTATCTGTCCAGTTTGCCCTCATATACATCGAGTGTGCTTTCTGATATGGTGAGTTTGACATAAATACATGTCAGTTTCAAAATGTTCTCGACATGATTTTCTCCACATGAGGAAACTCGCATGATTTTTTGTTTGTAGTGTAAAACAAAATCATGTTGAGAAAAACAAATCATGTCGAGTTGACCTCATGTTGAGAAAAAAATCATGTCGAGTTTGTCATGTTGAGGAGAAGAACAAAAATATGTCGAGTTTGCTATGTTGAGAAAAAAATCATGTCGAGTTTGCTCAGTTGAGAAAAAAAAAATCATTGTCAGTTTCAAGGTTGAATGAAAAAATCATGTCCATTTTTTAAAAAATCGGCATGATTTATTCTGGACATGATTTATGAAACTCGGCACATCGGAGTTCAAACTGGATTAGGCAGCGCTGTAAATCGACCATATAGAGGGGTTTAAACTCGATATACAGAGCATTGAAACTCGCCATATTTGATACGTGGAGCGTGCCTATTCGGGCGATTTCACTGGGAGGTCAATAGGTTAAGGTGGCCAGACATGCTTCAGGAACAACCCAAGCGTGCAGAGAATAATGATTCAACTGCAGAAATAGCTGAGATTTCTAGGTGAACCAGGTGCCATGTATGTGTTATTCGCATGCTTGGATGATCTGGTGTGCAAACAAAAGGTCCAATTCAATATAATTTTCTTCGTGTTGAAAGGACCAACATAGACCCATATGCAATAGCCAGCCATGCTGTAGGGCAAGAGAGCCACATTGCCAGGAAAACAATAAATCCCACCTGTATTTGAATTCCAGAGAGGCCACAAGTTGCACAGGTGATCTATATAATCTTGGTATTTTCACCGTAGGGCAAGGGAGATTTTATGTTGATCGCCAAGTGTGATCGTCGTATTGCATAGGGTCTTATGCGTTTCCGGGCGGTCAATAGGTTAATTACAGAATATCGTGTGGTGCGATTTGGGGAAAACCCCCGTCGGATGCGCACTCAGTCGGGGATTGAGGCTGCTGCCCTACAGACTTCGTGTCCTTTGTTTGAGCATCTGGAACAGCCAGTGGCACTAAGGTATGCGCCACATTACAATTAATGTTATTGTAAGTGGCACATTTCCATTTAGCCCCAGGTTGAGAGGCAAACAAGAACTCTAAAACCGCAAGGCAGGGCCTTTTTGTCTTGAAAATAAAGGGGGTGGTGTGAAAACGCCATCAAAACCAGTCGTCCCGTGCTGGGCGCTGGACATTTTGAAATATTTGCACGGAATAATTATCAGTTCTGGTGTGCTGGGATACAAACATAATGTCAATTCGATACACAAAATCCGCAAACAATATCATGTTGTTGGATGTTGGGTGCTAGTGGGGGGTGGTTTTAAATTTTGTCCTCATCCTTTGGCACTCAACGAAATGTGTGAAATGACACATCCAGTCGTCTCTTGATTTTAAATAAACCGCCTCACTGACTACATCTTTTCACCCTAAGCCGCGCATTGCATTATGAGAACAAAAAGATATCTGCGCCACAATGATCCCGGTACACTATGATTCACATACCACCTCTAACACATACATTAATTTGTATCACTACCGCCGATTGGTGATAGCAAAGAACGTGCACCCAACAGTAGTGTGGAAGAAGACAGCGGAGGAAGCCATTTGCGTTCTATTGTTGGTTACCTATAGGACGCATAACCCCCGCAGCTTCGTGCAAGTGGCTGTAAGCATGCTAGAACTAACACGGGATCCGTCTGCTCACTTCAGTCCAGGTAAGGGTATTTAGCCCGCTTGTTTTCAGTTGTTAGACTTATGGACCCATCTTTTTCACATTCCTGCGAGGACAATTGAATATTAATTATATTAAAGAACAATATACAGATGTGAATTCTTAAAAAGAATTTATTTATGGGAATAACAGCCAATTTTTTGGAAAAAATAAAGATTTGATGACCCGTCCGCATTGAGTGGTTTATTATTTGGCTTCGGTGGGACCCCATTCAGGTAAAAATGACCGTACGTATCCCACATGGAAAAAAAACAACCGATTATCGTCATCGTACGTCGGTTTGGGGAATCAGGAGGGAAAAGGTAAATTTGTACTGTTTAGACAGTCTAAACACGATGTATTTTTTTGGGAAAAAAAATATAGCATTTGGGCAGAAGGTCAGTACAGACCTGATTTTTTAACATAGTGGATTATATATATCGGTCGACCCCCGAAGAGCAGTAACTGAGATCTGATAACTGAAACGTGACCTGGTACCTGACCCCGTGACAACCAAAACTATGATACGCGTTACCGTTTATAACTACATACGGCAAAGCAGCAAGCAGCAGTATCTCTGTTGTCAAGCGTAATCGATCAAAGATGTGAGCTATACATGTGGTTCGTACAGGTAGGATAGGACACGATCTGCTCGCATTGGGCATCGCGGATTTCCAAACGGTAAATTTGTGAAACTGTACATGCATTTACTATGGCCGTCTCCGTCCCAGTGACCATTAAAACATTGCATCTCTTTAAACCTGTGTTCAAAAGATCCTTGTAATATCATGATAATATTAAGAAAAAAATTTGAAGTGCACATCAATCATGCTTTATGTTATTAAATTACCTGTGGCATAAAATCAAAACTCCAAGAAACTTCCCCTGCAAAAGTAAGTAATCTCTATCAACATAATACCTGGAACATAAGCGCCATGGCTACAGAGCTATGCGCTCGGTAGCCATGCGCACCGATACACTTAATATCAAAACAGCCCTATGATAATTATTATACCCCCCAACCATGCACTCCTGGGTTTTCTTTGTGGTCGGCAAAACAGCGAGACGATGAAATTTCTATAGATTACGTAACGTTTTTGCCTCTCCTATCTATATAGAACCTCTTTGTTGAAACTGACCAGTGTAAATAGATGTCTTATATGATGTTGTTTTGAAGTACAAAATCAGGGGGCTAGGGCCACAAATTCGAGATGAAAATTCATAATAAATTATAAAAACCATATAACTGTCTGTTACCCGCAAATAAAAACTGGCACATTTTCTTAAAAATGATGAAATGTAACCTTAAGTCCTCTTCCCAATATCAGTTGACCACGGGAGACACAGATTCAGCCACAATGGAGCTAACGATATTCAAACCATAGGCACTCGTATGCGGTGGAGGAAAAACACTTCAAGATTCCTTTTCATCTGGGAATAGGGGAGTGCAGTGAGGGACCATTGTTATATTGGTCTCGCAGTTGAAAAAATGTCAGGTGTTATCACGGGTATTTTTTTTTTATGTTTTTTAATTTTTGAGTTGTTTTTTACAAAATAAAAAAAAATCCTGAGCCTTCTGTTATGGGTGTTCAAGTATACTCGATTCGCGGCTTGATATAATAGGAGATGGGGAAAGTGGAAAAAGTTTTTGGGTAAATATCTAGTTAGGTGAAATAGGGGAAGAAGCATTTTAATTCTTCCACAGAAGTCGCTTCGCTGTCTAACAATAGAAAGTGACTGGAAAAGGAAATCGGCCAAGTACAAAAATTAATTGTGTCTTACCTGTACTTTTCTTAATGAACTTTGGTACAGGTGATAATTGCAAGCGATTGATAAATTATCACATCACTTTACTGCAAAAACGGTGTTTAGGATTTAAAAATATTCTTCACCTCTTCACTGTATCCTCGTGGATGGAGCCATATTGAAAGAATGTGCTTTACTATGAACTATACGTGACCATCTATGAGTGGGTATTGTCTATTGTATTAGTCGTATTAGTTTAGGTAACGTATGTAACTAATGATGAGGCCCCATATCATCTGTGTGGAGAGCACAAAAACCATTGTTACCATATTCAGAATTCAATGGCGCACCTACCTTATACAGGTAGTATTTCAAATTTTACCATTGACCCTCTATGTTTGATCACCTGCACATCGTATTGACCGTAGAGCACACAGTATTAAGAACACACGGACAAGGAATGCTGCAAAGTTTAATTGCTGTGAGCCCCTCACAAAGATCTCTCACCCGTAAAAAAGTACAGGTTGTCCCTATATCAGCGCGAATCGAGTATAACTTTGGCCGTATTTTTCATCATTTATTCAAAAAGGAAGAAAGACGAACAAAAGTCATGAAAGAAAAATTGCTGGGCCCAGGGCTTTGACCTTACAACTTTGTGCAGAACCAAAATCTTTAACTTATTGCTTCACTTCATTTTTATTCAATTTACCGCGTTTTCAGAAGAAAACTAAGCGTCAACGACCTATATTATGATGTAAACTGGTTAGTTATTGTATTTTGTTACTCAGCCTGAATCGTGGAGGTGATAACACCTAGAATCTTTACAACTGCGTGGCAATATAACAATAGCTCCGCATACCGGTGTAGAAGTAATTATAGTCCGGCGTACTCATAGTCCGGCTACAACGGTAAAGAATAGAGCAATCGATTCAGTTGACATTAGTTTCACGCTTTATTCCGTTATCGTATATGGAGCCCGGACTGTGGCTCCCGCCGGACTATATCTGCTTTCACACCGGGCCGGTTGTTGAATATCTTTAGCTCAGGGTTTGCCGAAGTCTATACATATCCATTGGTCACTGATATGGGGGGGTTGAGGTAATATTTTATTCATTTTAAGAAAATGTGCCAGTTTTATGTGCGGGATACGGGAATAGACAGTTATATGATTTTTTTAATAATTTATTATGAATGTATACTTGGTTTTGCCCTAGCCCCTGATGGGGATTATAGAATTTGTTATGCAGTTGGTTATTTGGTCTACGCCCCACAGTCTGTAACATCAAACGGGGTTTTCCAGATCGCATCACAATTATTGTGTGTAATCAGTTGCTTATAGGCTTAGATTGATTAATTAAATATATTAGGTAAATTAGATAGATAGACAGACAGATATATAGATTGATTATTTTGAAAGGTCAGCAAATTTACATGCACCGTTTGTAAATGCGGTTCAAATAAAAACGGTTTAATAGCATAAAGGGCTCATCATGTATGATTTTAGACTGTTTTTAGAAATCCTTAAAATTGCGGTATAGCAGTTCAAAGATGCACCCAAGCTGCCAGTAGCAAACCGTACAATTTAAAATGGTGTACAATCATATTTAATAACGATTTTTGCTGCTTTTTTTGTCATTTTACTACATAGTAAAATATCCTTCATAATGTCTATTTCACTTTTTTAAAAGTCTGTGAAAGCACGATACTTTAGCCTCAGTCATGAAAGTTTACAGTGATTTATAAGAGTGTAAATAGATGGATAGATAGCTATATAGATAAATAATCTAAAAATAGGTTCATCGTACTATTCTACAATGATAAAAACAATTATGCGGAAAAATACTCAACACAAATGCATTTCAGCAAAAAAGGCTCGACTGAATATGACATCTCTCAGTGAACATATGGGAGCAAACAATTAGAAACTTCCT